>JAANDH010000048.1:1010279-1093868 GCA_011799765.1 Nymphaea thermarum
CCGGCAAATCTTGATGCAACTCTCCCTCCCACGTCTCTTGCAATGTTTAGAAAGAAGAGAAGAGAGAAAGGAGCGTCGGTTTTTTAAAAAAAAAAAAACGCAAAGAAGGGGCCTTCGGACCCCTTTTTAATTTTGATAACATATCGTGCGATACGGGGGTGTATCGCCCGTATCGTACGATACGGCCCCCGTATCGCACGATACGGGCGATACGGGTGCGATACGCATGTGTATCGCAAATTAACAGCATACTGTATCGTTAATGTTGATACGGACGATACGTATCGTACGATACACGTCTGTATCGTACGATGCGGATAACATTGGCAAACAGTATTTATACATAATTTACCACGTGCATGCTCCCTTGAGTAACCTAACAGTCATTATCAACCGTAACCGAGCTAGGCCTTCTTGTTGCCAGTACAGAAGGAAACCAGTAACCTCAAGTGAGAATATGTAATACATAAAGTATAAACATAGCATCCCAAAAAATTAAGAAAAAGAAGCTGATATTGTTTTTGAGGTGAGAAAGATGAAGCATGTCAGCCAGGTATAAGCTAATAGCCCTCCATAGATATCAGAGATTAACCATGCAGAAAAAAAACCACTAACTCGAGAAGTGGTGGGGTTTTTTATGAAATTCACCTCATAGAAGAACATTATCGCAAAAGTAATTGCAGCCTTTGTTCCCATTGTCATTAAGGGATCGTTTGGCACTGATAACAGTAAACGAAAAGCCTACCATAAAGGTGGGTAATGGCTAAAGCTAGCCAGTGAAGACACCCTTCCCACAACCTGACATGTCTTCCCCGAGCAACAGCTTCAAGTAGTCGCTCTTTAACATCAGTATTTCTTCAAAAAGGAGGAAAATGATAAGGACCAAGCTTCAGCAAGCTCTTAACTGTGAGCAGTCCTAACACAATCATTGGCAGAAAGCTAATGCTGAAACTTGCATCTCTATCCTAGAATTTTGGTTTTTTTTTTTTTAATTCTTCTTCATCAGCTAGTTAGGTATCGCATGCTATGTATGCGCCGACACAAAGAATGCAAAAAATGTATCAAAGGCTATCACCCTAACTACTCGGATCCTCATTGCTTCCACGACATGTTAAGCTCTTCGAATCCCAACCACTCTTTGTGAACTCTTCGGCCCCCACTGTAGCCAACCCTTCCTCAAAGTCCTCCATTATAGGAATAGGGTGGTAAAAGAACTGCAAATGGTGTTTTATATACATGGCAACTTTTGATTCATAAAACTTCAGAGTTTATGAATCCTTCCCCATGGTTTCCTTTGAATGGATTGACAAATTTTAACCATGAAAATGTTTGTTCCTGGGGATGTTAATTTTAACCCCTTCATCTTTTGCCTTCATAGTTTGACAGTTGTGGCGGTCATCTTTTGCCTTCATAGTTTTACAGTTGTGGCGGTTTGTATAAATAATTTATATCCACGAGAATCAAACCAAAAGCCATCTTTTGATCGGACTTTAGGCTCCATTACCAAGTAGACCATCGGACTTTAGTCCCCATTCCCAAGTAGACCCCATAGAAGAAATTGGCTACCTGTGTATGGGTTGGTCACCCTACCGTGTACATAGTGGACCCTTCGGAGACTATGATGAGACTTTTCATTCATGGTTGAGGTACGTGGCCCCTTTTAATCAGAAGGTTCCATAGACTAGATATATATCATTGTCCAAATCTGACCATCTGAGCTAAATGGATGCGGGTCCATCAGATGAAAATCCATGGGAAATTTTTCACTTCTTGATTACCCTTTGTCCATCCTTGTAAAAACACGGCTTGATTATTCAGATTTTTTATTAAACACTGTAGTTTTCCTTAAAACCATCAAATAAAGCAAAATTTTCATTCACATGAAATGCTAGCTATAACTAGGGCTGTCAACTCATCAGATTGAAATCAAGTATACTTTTAACTACATCTGCCTTTTCGGATATTCATATACTCACATTCGAATTTGGATTCAAATACGCATTAAAAAAAAAAGTCATATTTGAGTATGAATCTAAAATATAATTTCACAGTTTGAATCAGATCCGAATCCTTTTTTTACATTCATATTTGAATTTGAAGCCGAACTTTGGATTGAATTCAACCGATTTTCAAAATGTAAGAGTATTGGATATGAGATACTTGTTTAAAACTACACTTGATCTGGATCCATATCTGAATCTGATCGGACATTTATATATTCGAGTCTGAATCCAAGTCCAATCCGTTGTCATTTTTTATATCTGAATTTGATCTAATTACTTAGTTGGATAGATTATTTTTTGGCATTCGAATTTTTTTTAGTCAAATCGGATATTGACATCCCTACTTATAATGGTGGAAACGTGATCCGGCAATAGAAAGTAACGTTGGGAAATTTTTTTTTAGTTAATTTTTTTTTCTTCTGGTTTTTAAATTCATATATGTAATAAATAATGTGAGTGATTCGTAGGGGAGATGGCAGAGTGATTCAAAGCATTGACGCTCTCTCTCTCTCTCTCTCAACAAGTAAGAGAGGATCAAATCAGCATCATCCTAGAAGGTGGGCCCCCAGTGTAATACACCATAAAAGCATGGGCCCCGGTGGAGCTTGTTTGTATGCGTCCCAGCAGCATTATTAGTCTTGGCCTCACCTGCTGCCTCACCCACTCAACTCGTCTCTCAGTTCCTTGTTTCTTTAGAAGGTGGTGTTAGGTATACAATGTCTTCTTCCACACAATAAAAATTTATTTTGGAGTAGGTGGCGAAGACCCACCGCCCACTAAACGCTGAAGCTTCTACCCAATTCCTTTTATTATGAAAATATAGATACGCGTTTGTATGTCTAGGGTGCCCCTCTTTTCCCTGTCCATTGCCCCAACCCCCTCGAGAATTCTTTTGATTAGAGGCATTTGAAATTCTATTAATTCAATATGTAATAAACTAATTATGCAGAGGAAGCAATATGTAAATTAAAATATTATGTTGGTCTAATGTGGGGACAGATATCCCTACAAAACTAACACCTAACTCCTTAAGGGCCCATCATGTGTAGTGTTTCTTGGGTAAGTAGGATGCTCAAGAATGGAGCTCAGGCCCTCACTGAAACCCACATTCTATAGGATATAGGATTCGTTCTTTGTGTTTTCAGGTGTCTCTCCTTTTCAATCAGTTTGTAACTTGCTTGCATATGCAGCACAGAAGATTTATACCATGAAAATTTGAAACAAACCTGACCACCTACCAGCCCTCCAGCCCCTTCCAAACATTGTCTATTTCTCATGAAGCACACCAGAAACATAAGATATTTGAAAGAAAAATGCATGCTCCCACTGTTCCATCACATGGCCTAACTTTGTCGCCTTTCTTTATCTACTGACAATGACAACGTGACATGCATTGTCGCTGGTGCGCGATATTCTATGCCAACTTTGCTCAATAAACATCAATTACAGAGCGAGCCGCATCGTCCTTTTACCCTGAAGAGCCTTTCTCTTTATCTAGAGTCTCTTCATCTTTTCCACCTCTTCGCTTTTTCTCCTTTTCTGATTAGGGCATCTCAGTTTTTTTCTGTTTCCATCGTTTCATCCAAGCTTCTTTTCAAGCAGTTTACACAGGTTCAAGTCGGTTTCTATTAATGCCGTTTTACCGGCTGATCGTGATGCTGCTGGCAAACCTTTTTTTTGTTGTTCACACTCTTTCATGTGGATGTACTGAGAATCTGAACTTACTGATTCTCTTTGTTTCAAACTTGCGACTCTAAATCGACTCTCGTTAGTAGAATTTGTATAAGAAAACCAAGTAAAATATTTGACAAAGTTTATATGTGTAGTGGCGGAGATACATTAGCCATTTGTGTGAGCTATTGCCCGCACCAGTCCAATAAGAGCCTCATTGAAATGTTTAAAATCGTAACACGATAATTCACCTGATGTACTCAAGTGTTCCTCGGTCAGAAAATATGGGTTCCGCCTATACCCAAATCTAAATTCGGATTTGAATTCAAATCTGAACCATTTGAGACTGGACCCAATTCACATATTTTTAATTTGATCTAGTCACCTAGCTTAACTTTTTCGTCTTTCTTTAACAAGTGACAGTCAAAAATGGTTATGAGGTTAATGACAAAAGTAACTTTTGCCCGCAAAAGAAAAAAAAATTGTAAGATAAAAATGAAAATAAAAAAAAAAGTGAAATGTTTTTTTATTACAAAAACATTTCCTTTTTTTACTGTCGGTGCATGCAACTTTATGACATGGCATGCATTGTCTCTAGTGCACGGTGATGCGCAGCTATGACCATTCACATTACGAATCAGACAGCCCCCATTAAAATACAACAAGAAACTTTTAAAGGCGTTAAAAAGGGATTGTGGAAATAAAAAAGAAAAAGTCTAAAATGTTCACTACTTTATAAAAAATTTCATAAAAATATGATCTCCCTTTTGGTGCTGCATGCACAGTGATGTGAAACTCAAAAAAATTTCATAAAAATATGATCTCCCTTTTGGTGCTGCATGCACAGTGATGTGAAACTCAATCTTTGAATCTCCAACGAGGATTTTCCTTTTCCAACTTCTCTTTTTTCTCATAAATTGTCTGATCATCTTTTCTCAAAAGAAAAAAAGAATCCCAATTTATCCTTGTTAACATTGTCTCTCTGTCAGCAAATGGATTTTCTGCGGAGAGGGAGATTAGCGAAGACTCCCCCTAAGTTGAAGCCTGAAGGATACCTAAAATTGAGTAACGAAAGACCAATACTTTTCCCCATAAGGCGTATAATATATACTCATCAACATGTATATTCTTAGCGTGCAGAGTGGTTCCACTTTACTTGCGTAGGCGTGATATTGTAAAAGGGAACTCATAAATAGTGTGCTAAAATGCACAAAGTTCTGCATTATGCTTCAAGGAGAAACATACAAGCGTTACACAGCGTAGGCTTACTCTGCCATCACTTTAAAAGGCTTCAGTTTTGGGCAGCAACCGTTGCTGCAGCCTGCTTTCTGAACTGTGCAAACTCTGCAGCAGAGCAGCATTTGTGGCCGCAGTTATGCCGGCATGGTCCTTGGTGGAAGCCTCCGTGCATATCTTCAGCACCCTTCTTAACAAACTCGGCATATTCCTCAGCCGAGCAGCATTTGTGGCCGCAGTAGTGATGGCATCCGTGGCCGCCTCCGTGCATATCTTCAGCACCCTTCTTGACAAACTAGGCGTATTCCTCAGTCGAGCAGCATTTGTGGCCGCAGTAGCGATGGCATCCGTGGCCGCCTCCAAGCAGATCTTGGAGCGCATCGGCGCTGGCTTCCTTTTTCACAAACTCAGCATATTCCGCTGCAGTAAAAGGTGAATAGTAAAGATGGAGAGTTACTCTCTCACTCTCTCTGCTTCAATTATTCAATCTTATGCAAAGTTTGTCATTTTGCGATCAAAACATCAGAAGCAGCCATTGGCTGCTCGTGATAGTGTTGGAGCTGCGTAGCTTCCCATTGCTTACACCCTTTCTTTTGAATCCGAAGTCTGAACTCGTTTCCACTTCAGGACTCTAAATCGACTAGCTTTGATTGGATTAATTTATAGCAAGAAAACCAAGCTCCATTAATATTCTAGTGCAGATCCAATCCGAGAAGATTTGGTGGCAATTTCTCTACTTAACTACAATGTTTGAGAAGGTCAAATAGCCTAAAGTTCATACTCAAATCTGGATTCAAATAGCCTAAAGTTCATACTCAAATCTGAATCCAGATCTGAATCTGAAGCATTTGGGGACTGTCTTGTAGGAGCCTTCTTCAATCTCATCCTTGAAGCAGGTGGCCCCTTTTGATGAGAAAGATCGTATGGGTACGTGGAAGCTGCCTTCTGGTGCAGTTGCTGGCATTGCCAGAATCAAATGCATTTGATTTTGTCGTCGTCCGCTGTGTGTACGAAAGTCTGAAATCAAACATGGAAAAAAGGGTGATACAGTTTTGCACAAGTTAAACAACGGTGAAAACAGCAGGAAAAAACACAAAGTAGTATGACTTTATCTCTTAGGGTTGTGGCGCAACCGGTTACACAAGCGGCTGTTGAGCAGCGGGTCGTCTGTTCAAATCTCGTGACTGCTTTGTGAGAACCAACTTAACACAGCCAAGGCTTGGATGCAAGAAAATGAAGAATGACCTAAAGTGAACTCAATTATTTATCTTTCGGAAAGATTCAAATTAAATACTAGACTCATCAAACACTTGTGAAGGAAATGGATTATTTTAAGATGAAACATGATCTATGCAAATCAAAAAGCATAAGCAGCATCCAGTATTATACTCCCCAACACACCGCCGCTGATTTGGAAATGACTCTGCATTCCATCTATACTTCATCACCGTTTCTTTTGAGTGAAAATATTTCCCACTGGATCTCTGTGAGTTCCTTTCTTCCTAGCCGAGAGTGTTAGCATATAATACCTTCTTTCACAAGTTTTTAGGGAGTGAGGGGGGAGATTAGTCGAGAGTGTTAGCATATAACACCTTCTTTCACAAGTTATTACGGAGTGAGTGGGGAGATTGTTAGACAGACAACAGCTTATTTCACAAGTTACTTTGGAGTGAGTGAGGGAGACACGCCGACGCTCCTATGCAACCTTTCAAGATGAAGCAGTTTGGTTCTATGTCTTGCCGTGCCAATCAATCTTGGAGGTTTGTTTCTTTCATTCTTTAAAGCTGGATTCCTTCTTTCCGTCTTCTTCTTTTGTTTGGTTTTCTCTGGGCATTACGCTTTGATTGGCCGCAGCTTAATTTTAACGAGCCACTTGTTCAATAATTAAAATGCTACGGTTCGGGACTCGGGAGTGGGCGTTCAGGACTTTGAATAATTAAAATGCCCGTCGTGAGAAAAATGAGGACCCTTTTCGGAATAAAAATAAATAAACAAAAATGATGGCGTGCGGAAGGTTGGCGTGACTATCAGACTGTGGTTGTCCTGTAGTCAAAAATTCACCTCCATTAAAATCAACAAGGTGGGCGAATCTTTGCCGGCTTGTCAGTGAAGGGCATTTTTGTCTTTTTCCCCTTTTCAATTTTTCCCAGGTTTTTTTTTTTTTTTTTTTTTTTAGGTTATGGATGTATACGTCTTTAATTAATTAGAGTTGTACAATGAGCAGCCCGATCGAGCCGAGCTCTCTACACAAACTTTGCTTTGTAAAACTCGACTGGAACTTGATTATTTAATAAATGAATCGAGTTCAAGCTAAAATAATGAACTTATTTAATTTAATGAGCGGAGCTTGAGATAGGTATATTCGATTCGATTAAATTTGAAGCTCGTGGAGAAAAATTATGTAAAAATATTTTCTTTTTTTATTACAAGTGAAAAGTTATTTTAATGATCTTATTTGAAGTTGATAATCCTCTCGCTATAGTAAAAGGTAATTTTTTATATATGAATTGGTCAAGCTCCGGCAGAGCCAAGTTCATGCTCTCTAGGCTCCAAAAAAGCCGAGTTCGAGCTCTCTAAGCTCGTGGGCTGTACCTTTTGTCACTAGTCGAGTTGGAGCCAAGCCTAAGAGCCCTACCTTTAATAGGAGTATATGAAATTCTCTATTAAGGAGCACTAATATAAGAAATCTTATGTAGAATAAACTAATTATGTGGAAAACCAACATGCAAATTAAAAATTATGCGAGTCCACGGAAACAAGAGGAGTTAAAAATTATGCGAGTCTACGGAAACAAGAGGAGGCCCGCAGGAGCTCTGGCCCTGCCCCACCCCTACCTAAAAAGAAAAATAATAATAATTTAGATGTGAATTAAAAAATATCTTTATTCTATATAAAAATTTTGTAAAATAATAGTTTTGGCTCTGGAAAAATTTTAAAAGTATAATTTTGCCCCCTCATAAAAAATTGGCAGCTCTGCTCCTACCGACAAGCCCCACATCCAACTCCTCAAGGCCCCATCACTTATAGCCTCCCATAAAATCCCTTTATGCTGCACCAGCAACATAATATCTTTCATGGACAATAATAGAAATGCTTGTGCCAACTATTCCGTCACATGGTCTACCTTTTCTCGCCTTCGTTTAGTAGCAGTGACAACGTGACATGCATTGTCGTTGGTGCGCGATTCATGTGCGCGTTTCTCTAGATCTAGAGTGTCATCTATGTCACCTTGAGTGCGGGTCTCGGTGCTAGGTGCCGGTACGGCACATCTCAAAAAAATTAGGTGCCACGGTGGGTTGAAGATATTTTATTATTATTATTATTATTATTATTAATTTTTCGTAAAAATTGGATAACACATCACCCGTCCTTGTACTATTATTATTATTATTATTAAAATTTTACGGTGGCGCGCCATCCGTCCTTGTACTATGGCGGGTTGTAGCCCATCGTCCTAGCGACCTGAGTCGATAAGTGGTTTGGTTGCTAGGGCACGAGAGTTCTCTTGTAAAAGCCTAAGCACCATTGATCATAGACCCACGTCAAGTGAATTTGGAAAGAACAAATGCACATGAAATGTGATCCACCATTCTTTAGAGTTTAGTCCTGTATCGGTCTTTTTGAAAGAAAAAAAGAAATATATAATGCACACGAAACACGCCGGGTGAGAATAATCGAGCGGCGTGTTAACGATTTGATTTTGGATCTGGATCTGGTTTCGACCCGCAACCAGATCCAATAGGTGTATTTTCGGATTTGATTTTGGATCTGGTTTCGACCAGTAATCGAGATCCAACAGGTACGGTTTGGATCCGCACCACAGGCGAATCCGAACCCGCGTGAGTCGACGCGGGTGCGGATTCAATTATAACGCACCCGGATGACACAGGTCTTCATCTCTTTTTCCTAACTTTCAGGGGGCCTTTGATTGGTTGAAATTTTGATTCAATGATCAAAATTTCGGAAACATAATTCATCTTCAAATTGGAATGAAATCAAAATTACGGGTTTTAGTTTCCTAATTTTAGAAACAAAATACTTTATTTGTTTAATAATTTTAATGTCTTTATCAATGAGTATTTTGGTTCTAAAATTTCCATGCTTCTAAGGTATATCAAATGGCCCCTAGGAGTTCCTTTTTGTTTTTCTCCATTTCTGATTATGGGCATTTTAGTCTTTTTTTTTTCATTTTTCCAACTAGAAACCCGGTTTTAGTGCTAAAACAAGCTTCTTTTCAAGCAGTTTACACGTTCAAGGCGGTTTTAAGGGTACCTTTGATATCCAAAAGTAAAAACGTTATTTTTTATAAACATAAAAAAATGGCTATAAAGAAAGTCAAAAGTTTAAAAAATACAAGTTTTTATACGGAGCTTCTAAAATGTACCAACCGGCAACCCCCTTCTTTTTTTCTTCTATATTGATGTGATCTTCTCCGCAAGAGACATTTTTCTTCATTAACATTGTCTTTCATAAGCAAATTGATTTTCTGTGTTGAACGAGAGTGGTGAAATCTTTCTTGAATTGAAGCTTAAAAGCTACCTAAGTTTGTGTTTGTTTCACCATGGATCTCATATGAACTGGGATTTGAGATCCTATGATCTCAGATCCATAGATTTAAGATCAGATCACCACCTCATCCCACCTTAAATCCACCCATGGTTTTTAATATGCAGCATGAATTTTAATTCATGCTATTTAGCTCTTTAGTTTGTTTAAACTCAGGATCTCTCAAAGGCTATCAAACGCAACAAAAATTCAGTATCCAAAGGCGCATATTTTTTTGTCTATAAGGTATATAATATTTACTAATCAACATGTATATTCTCAGCGTGCAGAGTGGTTTCATTTTACTTGCGTACGCGTGATATTGTAAAAAGGAACTCATAAAATAGTGTGCTAAGATGCACAAGCTTCTGGATTATGCAAAATGGAGAAACATACAAGCATTATACAGCATGCACCGTAGGCATAGGCTGCCGTCGCTTTATTTCAGCATCAACTTTAAGAAGTTGATGCACTTCCCATTCATACTGATGAAGTGCAGAAAGCCTTCAGTGTTGGCCTGCAGCCTGCTTTATGAACTCTGCATACTCTGCAGCCGAGCAGCATTTGTGGTGGCAGAAGAAATGGCAATGGTGACCCAAAAAATCGGCAGTGGCTTTCTTATTTACAAACTCAGCATATTCTGCTGCCGAGCAGCACCTGTGGCCGCAGTGGTAACTGCATCCGTGTCCACCACCGCCGTGGCCGTGGCCGTGGCCGTGGCCGAAGTAGTGCTTGTCATCGTTGAATTGGTTCACGTCCGCTTCCTTGGAACCTACCGCAAAGGCAATTATGAATGAGAAGCGCGTCAAATTCGGTTACCGAATAAGCAGAAACAGGAGCATGAAAGAGTCTCCAAGTGCAACGTCGAGGTAAAATGCTAACGCTTCTGCCGCCATGGCCATCCAATAACATGAACAAGCGCTAAAAGGAAAAGGAAAAGGAAACTAGAAACAAAGACCGCTCTTGATCGGGGCATAACTAGAAAGAAAACAAGCAACTCATTTAGAGAAAGAAAGAGAGAGAGAGAGAGATAATATTTTCGTTTCATGTTCTCTGCAATTAATAACATCTAAAAATATAAAAAAATGTACATTAAAGAGTATATATGTATGAACGCATTTAGCAGCTAAACTAAGGAAAAAGAGAGAGAAAACTGAGCGTAACGATTACCTAAAAACTACAGAAACTGACGATTTTGGATGACATAAAGCTGTCGCAAACCTAATTTTCGAGCTAAAAATAACAAGTTATTTCTACTAGTTTACACGTTAAGCGGGTTCCCACTGTAACATTAGTGCCTTCAAAATGAGTAGTGCCGCCACCCTGCATGGAACTTCGAAAGGGAAAAAAGAAAAGAAAAGGAAGCAAGAGACCACCTTGATGCTCTCCCAGAACTTGGGAGAAGGCCAAGAGAAGGAAGACAAAGAGAATAGAGAGGGAAGCAAGCTTGTGCGCCATAGCTCCTTAACTAGAGAGTGTAGCTTGTGATGCTAAACGCACCTCCCTCTTAACCAATTTATAATGTTCAAGAAAGTGAGGGACAGCAAAAAGTGAATGATGCAACAGGGAGCTGTTCTCTCTGCTTCGATTATTCAATCTTATCCAAAGCTTGTCAGTTTTTTATCAATGTGAAGAGCAGCCATTGGGTGCTTCAGATATTGGCGATACCAGCACAGTAGAAGTTAGAGATGGTTGTGGTCACCATGGTCAGCATAGCGGGTGGGTGGTAGACGGGGGAGGAGCCAAGGTGGGGCCCGCAAGGGCCATAGCCCTTCCGAAAATTTCAAAAACAAAATCTCTACGTATAACTTTTAAAAATGGTTGTTTAACCCATATATGACCTTTTAAAATTACAATTCAACCCCACAAGTAAAAAATTTCTGACTCCTTCCCCGGTGGTGGTGGACCCTTTGAAACAATGGGAAGACTTCTTGGATCTCATGCTAGAAGAACGTGGGCCCTGTTATAGGAAAGATGGTATGAGTAGGTGGATGCAGTCAGGGTAGGGTCAGAGGGAGAGGACTCCTTAGGCCGTGGCCACCCCAGTTAATTAAAATATATATATATTAAAAAAATTTCAATAAAATATATATATATTAAAAAACTTGAAATTTTTTTGTTGTGTAATGTATCTTTTGGATTTGGGTTTAGTTTGATACTACCCAAATAAGTTCGATGTACCGTTCGACCCGCCCCTAAAAAAAATTCTCGCGCCTTTGAATGTAGTTGCCGACATTTCCAAATTTGAGTGCATTCATCATTGCTCGCTGTGTGTGCGAAACGAGTGACGGTGCACTCTAGCAACTACATGGCCGAGATTTAGGCTCCACTCCTCTAGTGGTATCGATCTATTTTTCAAATCTTTGATAAATTTTCATTTTCTTCCTTGTTTTGTCCTTAATTTTGAAGATAAAACCCTAAATTTTTTTATGATTTTCCAATAAAATTATATTTTTTTATTAAAACTGTCAAATGAGGACCTACGGCAAATTCAATTATTTGTCTTTCAGAAAGCTTGAAATTAAATATTAGACCCATCAAACACTTGAAGGAAAGGGATTATTGTAAGAAAAACATGATCGATGCAAATCAAAAAGCATATGCTCCCTTTGGAAATAACTCTGTGTTTCATCTATACTTAATCGTCGTTTGTTTTGAATGGATCGACCACTTTCAACCTTGAAATTTTTTCCTCACTGGAGCGAGAGTTAAGCATCTCCAATATCTTTTCATCCGCTCAGTCTGCATGTCTCTAGTCTCAGTTTAATTTTTTTTTAAATTACATTTAAATTTTTAGAAAATTTCATTTGTCTTATATCAATATTTTAAAAATTTATATTTTGGCTCATGTCAACATCTAGAAAATTTAATTTGGCTCCCTCCCCAAAATTTTTTTGCGCCGCCGGTGTGCCTCACCCACTGGTCTATGAGCTTCTAATTACTGTTAGGTTGACACGCATAAACTAATTAGAATAACTAAAGGCGTGGGAGTTAATTGAGTTGAAAGAGCAATTAAGCTTCATCACTTGGCACATCGAAGTTGCCCGAAATTTTGGAGCAGACTATATTTTATGGTTCTTAAAGGTCGTTTGGGTGGAAACAGTTACGATTTTATGCATTTGTTATGAAATATTATGACACAGTATAGTATTTTATGAATGTACTTGGATTTTTGGAGTAGATGAATAAACAGTATATTATTGTGGCTGAAAATCACCAAAATAGAAAGGAGGAAAAAGTTGAAAGGACGAAAGTGCATCTGACATGATAAAATGAAAGATAAAATGAAAGCACGTGAACGCCCACTCTCCATTGGATTGAGTCGATCTTGTTCTGTTCATGTTACCAAGTGATCTCAAGGTTCACTTCCCATGAAATCGAGAACAATGCCGATGTAGGGGGAATGGTCCGCGTCTGCAGCAGCCACTTCCGCATCTACCACCTTGCCCGTATCCACCGGGGCCGAAGCCATACCCACCTCTGTGTTTCTCACCATTGAATTGGTTCAACTCCGCAACTCGCAAAGGAAGAGATGATTGAGGCATGTGAAGAAACCCAGTTACAAAATTTTCAGGACAGGAAGATCTGCAAAAGAGTGCTTAAGGAAGAAAAAGGGAAACTAGAAACACCACCGCCATTAATCGTGGAACAAGAAAGAAAAGAAACAACTCATCTATTTGGGCATAATCTTCCTTTTATGTATCCATGGTCTGGCCAGTAGAGCCGGTTGAACAGGACGAGAATTTCATCCTCCTGCTCGGCCCACCCTTCTCTTATCTCCTATGGAGTTTGGAACTATCTTTTTTTCCTGTATCTGCTACAATTCGTGCAACTCAAGATGGTGGGTGAGAAAAGAGAAAGGTGAGACGAGGGAGGGAGGCAAAAAATGGTGAGAACGAGTGACCCCCTTCTTTTTTTCTTCTATATTGATGCATGAAGCTCGATCTTATCCGCAAGAAACATTTTTCTTTGCCTCTTATGGGTATTTCTCTTTTTTCTTATAAATAATTTGCTTATCTTCTCTTAGAAAACGATTTTTTTAATTTTCCCCCGTTAGCGTTATATGAGGGGCTCCTTTTTTGTTATTAGCACTTTTGGTTCAAAGGCATTTTAGTATTTTGCTCCATAATTGCCTTGCGTATTCGGCACTGCTCAATCAACCTGTACATTCTCAGCGTGCAGAGTGGTTTCATTTTACTTGGGTACGCGTGATATTGTAAAAGGGAACTCATAAAATAGTGTGCTAAGATGCACAAGCTTCTGCATTATGCAAAATGGAGAAACATAAAAGCATTATACAGCATGCAGCGTAGGCGTAGGCTGTCGTCGCTTTATTCCAGCATCAACTTGCACTTCCCATTCATACTCATGAAGTACAGAAAGCCTTCAGTGTTGGCCTGCAGCCTGCTTTGTGAACTCAGCAAACTCTGCAGCCGAGCAGCACTTGTAGCCGCAGTGGTAACGGCATCAGTGACCGTGGCCACCACCGCCGTGGCCGCCGTGGCCGCCGTGGCCACCACCGCCGTAGTGACCACCGCCGTGGCCGTAGTAGTGCTTGTCATCGTTGAATAGGCCGTGGCCACCACCGCCGTGGCCGCCGTGGCCGCCGTGGTGCTTGTCATCGTTGAATTGGTTCACGTCTGCTTCCTTGGAACCTACCGCAAAGGCAATTATGAATGAGAAGCGCGTCAAATTCGGTTACCGAATAAGCAGAAACAGGAGCATGAAAGAGTCTCCAAGGGCAACGTCGAGGTAAAATGCTAACGCTTCTGCCGCCATGGCCATCCACTAACATCAACAAGCGCTAAAAGGAAAAGGAAAAGGAAACTGGAAACAAAGACCGCTCTTGATCGGGGCATAACTAGAAAGAAAACAAGCAACTCATTTAGAGAAAGAAAGAGAGAGAGAGATAATATTTTCGTTCTTTGCAATTAATAACATCTAAAAATATAAAAAAATGTACATTAAAGAGAATATATATGTATGAACGCATTTAGCAGCTAAACTAAGGAAAAAGAGAGAGAAAACTGAGCGTAGCGATTACCTAAAAACTACAGAAACTGACGATTTTGGATGTCGCAAAGCTAGTTTTCGAGCTAAAAATAACAAGTTCTTTCTACTAGTTTACACGTTAAGCGGGTTCCCACTGTAACATTAGTGCCTTCAAAATGGGGTAGTGCCGCCACCCTGCATGGTACTTGGAAAGGGAAAAAAGAAAAGAAAAGGAAGCAAGAGACCACCTTGATGCTCTCCCAGAACTTGGGAGAAGGCCAAGAGAAGGAAGACAAAGAGAATAGAGAGGGAAGCAAGCTTGTGCGCCATAGCTCCTTAACTAGAGAGTGTAGCTTGTGATGCTAAACGCACCTCCCTCTTAACCAATTTATAATGTTCAAGAAAGTGAGGGACAGCAAAAAGTGAATGATGCAACAGGGAGCTGTTCTCTCTGCTTCGATTATTCAATTGAATAATGCAACAGGGAACTGTTCTCTCTGCTTCAATTATTCAATCTTATCCAAAGCTTGTCGTTTTTTTATCAATGTGAAGAGCAGCCATTGGGTGCTTCAGATATTGGTGGGGCTACGGGGCTGCAGTAGCTTTCCATTGCTTTTACCAAATGGATGGAGACAAAAAAAAAAAAAGAGGAAAGGTAAGGAAATGGGGAGGGAAAAGAGGAAAAAGGAGGGGAACAAACGTTATTTCCTTTCCCTCCCAATCTCTTCATCTTTTTAGGTATGGAAATTACATTAAAAAATTATTTTTTTTTTCACTCAAACAAGCTCTTTCCTCTCCTTTCATTTTCTTTCTTATCAATTAGTCATCCAAACATGAGAAAGACCTTTCTTTCCATTCCTCTTTTTTTTTTCTCTCTCTCCCTCCATCCAAACAAGATGTAAATTGATTATAGCATTAATCTGATTAATTTATAGCTAGAAAACAAATGTCCATTATCAGTCTAGTACATATCGAATCCGAGAAGATTTGGTGGTAGTTTTCTCTACTCAACTGTAATGTTTGAGAATGCCAGATAGGTTAAAGTCCAAACTCAAATCTAAATCCAGACCTGAATCCAAGGTCGGTGGACCCTTTGGAAACAATGGGGACCCTTCTTAGATCTCATCGTGGAAGAACGTGGCCCCTTTTGATAGGAAAGCTGGCATGAACAGGTGGATGCAGTTGCCGACATTTCCAGATTCAAGTAAATTCATCGTTGATAATTTTTAAAATCTTTGATAATTTTCATTTTCTTCCTTGTTTTGTTCCTAATTTTGTGATTTTCCAATAAAATTATATTTTTTTTTATTAAAACTGTCAAATGTGGACCTAAGGTAAACTCAATTATTTATCTTTCAGAAAGCTTCAAAATAAATATTAGACCCATCAAACACTTGAAGGAAAGGGATTATTGTAAAAAAAACATGCAGATCAAAAAGCATATGCTCCCCCCAACACACCGCCGTTGATTATAACTCTGCGTTCCATCTATACTTCATCAGCGTTTGTTTTGAATGGATCGACCACTTTTAACCTTAAAAATTTTTCCTCACTGGAAGGGGAGCTAAGCATCTCCAGTATCTTTTCATAATTAGACTCTAGGGTATAAGGTTGCGTACTAACGAAATTTGAACTAGAAACGAGCCTCTTTCAATTTAAACTTGAAAAACTGACTTAAAGGTAATTAAGTTTCAACGCTTGGCACATCGAAGTTTCCCGAAATTTTGGAGCAGACTACATTTTATGGTTGTTAAAAGGTCGTTTGGGTCGAAAATTTTATGCATTTGTCTCAAATATTATGACACAGTATAGTATTTTAGGAATGTACTTGGATTTTTGGAGTAGATGAATAAAACACTACATTATTGTAGCTAAAAATCACCAAAATAGAAAGGAGGAAAAAGTTGAAAGGACGAAAGTGCATCTGACATGATAAAATGAAAGATAAAATGAAAGCACGTGAACGTCCTCTCCATTGCATTGAGTTGATCTTGTTCTGTTCATGTTACCAAGTGATCTCAAGATTCACTTCACAAGAAATCGAGAACAATGCCGATGTGGGGGGAATGGTGCGTATCTACCACCTTGCCCCGTATCCACCGCGGCCGTAGCCATACCCACCTCTGTGTTTCTCACCATTGAATTGGTTCACGTCCGCAACTCGCAAAGGAAGAGATGATTGAGGCATGTGAAGAAGCCCAGTTACAAAATTTTCAGAACAGGAAGATCTGCAAGAGAGTTCTTAAGGAAGAAAAAGGGAAACTAGAAACACCACCGCCATTAATCGTGGAACAAGAAAGAAAAGAAACAACTCATCTATTTTGGCATAATCTTCTTTTTATGTATCCATGGTCTGGCCAGTAGAACCGGTTGAACAGGATGAGAATTTCATCCTCCTGCTCGGCCCACCCTTCTCTTATCTCCTATGGAGTTTGGAACTATCTTTTTTTCTGTCTGCTACAATTCGTGCAACTCAAGGTGGTGGGGGAGAAAAGAGAAAGGTGAGACGAGGGAGGGAGGCAAAAAATGGTGAGAACGAGTGATTTTCTTCTATATTGGCTAAGTCTCTTGTACAAGAAATATATATATGAACTTTACATAGCACACAAGCATACAACGTTAACTTTAACGTCTAAGAAAGCAACGTCGAAACCTTTTTACTAAAGCAATCAAGTTGTCCTTCTTCAGGAAGGACTTAATCTGGAATCTGAAACCTTCCTCAACCACCACCAAGACTCCAACGCTCCAATGTTCTAAAATACAATGTTTAATTTTAAGTTTTAACAGTATCCACAGTTCGGCCACAAGATTCAGGTGAGCAGGACTTCATCCTATTGTCCGGTCACTGTTCCCCATCCCCTATAGAGTGTCTATAAATAGTTTTGATTTCATGTTCTCTGCAATTAATGACATCTCAAGTATTTCAAGGAAGAGGTCGGACTTTGATAATAGAAATGTATATAAGTAAAACAGCATTCGAACGTAGAAGCATTTGAGAACATTATGACTTCCATAGAACGACTGCTTTTAGCAGCTAAACCAAAAGAAAGAGAGAGAGAGAGAGAGACTAAGCGCAGCGACTACCCACAAATTACATATGCTGACCATTTGGATGACACGAAACAGTCAGAAGCCTGGTTTTAATGCTAAAACAAGTTTGTTCAACTAGTTCACACATTAAAAGCAGTGCTACTGTGGTTCCTGTATCATCAAGATGGTCGTTTTGTTATTTGCACTTTTGGTTCAAAGGCATTTTAGTCTTTTGCTCCATAATTGCCTTGTGTGTTCGGCACTGCTCAATGAATCTCTTTATAAGCAAATTGATTTTCTGGAGAAAGCCAGAGTAGTGAAGTAGATGCACGGGAATTTGAGATTCTATGATCTCAGAGTCACAGATTTAAGATCAGATCACCACTCCATCCGACCTTAAACCAATGGTTTTTAATATGCAGCAGGGATTTTAAATTCATGCTATTGAGCTCTTCAGTTTGTTTAAACACGGGATCTCTCAAAGGCTATCAAACGTTCAATAACCAAAAGCGCATATTTTTTGTCTATAAGGTATATAATATTTACTAATCAACCTGTACATTCTCAGCGTGCAGAGTTGTTTCATTTTACTTGCATACGCGTGATATTGTAAAAGGGAACTCATAAAATAGTGTGCTAAGATGCACAAAGTTCTGCATTATGCTTCAAGGAGAAACATACAAGCATTATACAGGATGCAGCGTAGGCATATGCTGCAATCGCTTTATTCCAGCATCAACTTTAAGAAGTTGATGCACTTATGCTGCAATCGCTTTATTCCAGCATCAACTTTAAGAAGTTGATGCACTTCCCATTCATACTGATGAAGTACAGAAAGCCTTCAGTGTTGGCCTGCAGCGTGCTTCATGAACTCTGCAAACTCTGCAGCCGAGCAGCATTTGTGGTGGCAGAAGTAATGGCAATGGTGACCAAAAAAATCGGCAGTGGCTTTCTTATTTACAAACTCAGCATATTCTGCTGCCGAGCAGCACCCTTTGGGGCAGGGGTGACATCCGCCATGGTGCTTGTCATCGTTGAATTGGTTCACGTCCGCTTCCTTGGAACCTACCGCAAAGGCAATTATGAATGAGAAGCACGTGAAATTCGGTTACCGAATTAGCAGAAACAGGAGCATGAAAGAGTCCAAGTGGAACGTCGACGTAAAATGCTAACGCTTCTGCCGCCATGGCCATCGACTAACATCAACAAAAGCTAAAAACAAAAGGAAACTAGAAACAGAGGCCGCTCTTGATCAGGGCATAACTAGCAAGAAAACAAGCAACTCATTTAGAGCATTGGCCGAGACAAGAGAATTTTTTTAGAGGGGCACTAATTCACATATTTTTATTCTTGAAAAGGTACTCAAAGTAAATATTAAAAGACCTTAATGTAAAAATGAAGGAAAAATTGAGAGGCTGGGGTGGGCAACTGCCCACACCAGCCTATATGTGACTCAGCCACTGATTTAGAGAGAGAAAGGGAGAGAGATAATATTTTGGTTTCATGTTCTCCGCTAATAACATCCCAAATCTAAGAAAATGTACATTAAAGAGAATATATATATATATATATATATATATATATATATATATATATATATATATATATATATATATATATATATATATAGCAGCTAAACTAAGGAAGAAGAGAAAAAAACTGAGCGCAGCGATTACAAAAAAACTACAGAAACTGACGATTTGGATGACATAAAGCTGTCGCAAACCTAGTTTTCGAGCTAAAATTAACAAGTTTTTTCTACTAGTTTACACGTTAAGCGGGTTCCCACTGTAAGATTTGTGCCTTCAAAATGGGTAGTGCCGCCACCTTACATGGAACTTAGAAGGGAAAAAAGAAAAGAAAAGAAAGCAAGAGACCACCTTGATGCTCTCCCAGAACTTGGGAGAAGTCCAAGAGAAGGAACACAAAGAGAATAGAGAGGGAAGCAAGCTTCTTCGCCATAGCTCCTTAACTAGAGAGTGCAGCTTGTGATGCTAAACGCACCTCCCACTTGACCAACTTATAATGTTCAAGAATCAATTATTCAATCTTATCCAAAGCTTGTCATTTTTTAAATGTGGAGAGCAGCCATTGGCTGCTTCTGATATTGTTGGGGCTGCGATAGCTTTCCATTGCTTTCACCCTTAAAGGGCCTGTTTGATGGCAGGAAAGAATTTAACGTGGTAAATTTACCAAGATAAATTTTTCCGAAAAAATTTATAAAATGAAATTTCTCTCTCTTCCAATCTGAGGTCATGTTTGATGCACATGAATAATTTAACCTGGTGAATTTAATCATGTTTGATGCACATGATAGTTTTTTGCAGGGTAAAATTAACTCTGTTTATGCACATGGTATAAAAATTGAGAGACTTTTTCATTAAAACTGTTAATTATTGTTTTTTTTTTCCTTCTAGTTGCTTTTTTTTCCTTTTCCTCCCCAATTTGATAAGATATGAGGGTTAGTTCAATGTTACATTTTTCCAACATCTTTGTGGATGACTTCGTCGTCCTTGACGAGTCCTGGATGGTAGAGGGAAATGGGTCATCAAGGATATACTAATTCATCCTGCAGCAAATTGATAAGATGATTAATTGCCTGCCGCTGTCCTGGCTAAGACTCTTTAGGATGCCAATGGGATGGAGAGAGCTCTACCTATAATTGCTCACTGTTTCTGATTGAGCACCAATTTGCAAGGGTTTTAACTCTCTTTTGGTTGTATATGTTTCTGATTGATCATGAACAGGTACTAGTAGTGAGCGGTAGGCTGTTATGAAGAAATCCTCCAATTTCCGTAAGTCGTATTAGCCATCACATATAGCTGGACGTTTCTGCGGCTGTCAACACACCCTTCAAGCGGAAGCTCAATTTCCCTCCTCAATGCATCAAAAACTCGATAGGCGTCCTTTACTAGCTCAGATTGACCCCTTTACTAGCTCAGATTGTTTACTCAGTAGTCTGCTAAATAGTAAAACCTTTTGTTGCCTAAACTAATTTTTCACCAAATGCCCCAACTTAGGTTGTCGATTTTGAAAACAGCAGCAGACAGAAGCATGCTGGAAGAAGGCCATTGAAAGAACATAGAAAACAGTAATATCTACAAAGGAAACATTAGGCAAGCTATGCTACTAATTTCAAGTTTATCAGGTTCGGTCGATGCAAGAGAGAAAGGGAGAAAAAGAAAGCATCAACTACAGCAAGAGAGAAAGGGAGGCAGCGACAGCAAGAGAGAAAGGGAGGCAGCGACAGCAAGAGAGAAAAACAGAGAACAAATTTTTGGGCGTTTCTGAAAGGGACACAGCGAGAGCAGGAGAGAAACCTCTGGCGATGGTGGGAGCTCTGGCCCGCACGACTACTGCGTCCGTCTTTCCTGCCGGTGAGAAATGGACAAGACGGTGAGGGAGGAGGGAGGAGGAGTGCTCGACTGCGAGGGAGGAGGAGACGGTGAGGGAGGAGGAGTGCTCCACTGCGAGGGAGGAGCAGTGCTTGACTGCGAGGGAGGAGGAGACGGTGAGGGAGGAGGAGTGCCGAGTGCTCCACTGCGAGGGAGGAGCAGTGCTCGACTGCGAGGGAGGAGGAGACGGTGAGGGGAAAACGGGCGAAAGAGGGACAAATCGAAAGGGAAACAAAGAAAAAAAATTTGGGCGTTTCTTGAGCGAAGGGAGACAACCAAACCTCACTTGAGCGGCGACTGTGGGTTGGCGAACGGGCGGAGGAGATGAACAGCGACGGGGGAGCGGCGATGCTGAGAGCGGCGATGGCGGAGGAGCGACGGTGAGAGGGGCGACGCTCTGGTGCGACGGTGAGAAGGCAAGAATGAGAGAGAGAAGAAGCAGCGGAGGGAGGACGTTCGGAGTCGAGCGGATGAAATTTCGGCCGGGTGAAATTTCACCCCCTCTTTTGAAATTTCATCGTGTTGATGTTTGTTTTGTCGCGCGGGTAACCCGGCCGTACAAATTTCAACCGCTCCATCCATTAAAAAAAAAAAAAAAAGGTTAAAAAGAAAAAAAAAAAAACGAAGTATAAAAATGGAGAGAAAAAAAGTAAGAAAGGAGAGAAAAGAAACTTGGTTTTCTTTCCCTTTCAATCTTTTATCTTTTAAAGGATTGAAATTACATATACAAATTTCAACCGCTCCATCCATTTTTTGACCAAAAAGAGAGAAAAAAAAAATATAAAAATGGAGAGAAAAAAGCTAAGAAAGGAGAGAAAAGAAACTTGGTTTTCTTTCCCTTTCAATCTTTCATCTTTTAAAAGGATTGAAATTACATTAAAAATCTTTTTTGTTCTTTTTTTTTTCTTTTTTTTTTTTTTACTCGAACACAATTCTTAGCTCTTCTTTCATTTTCTTTCTCATCGATTAACCACCCTAACACAAAAGAAAGACCTTTCCTTATCTCTCTCTCTCGCTCTCTCTCTCTCTCTCTCTCTTGGCTCGATTCTCTCTCTGCTCTCTCGCTCGGCGTCCTCCTCCCACTGCTCGATAGGTCCGGCTCCTCCAGCGACTTCCTCCGGCGACCTGCTCCAGCTCGAGCGTCCTCTAGCGACCTCCTCCGGCTCCTCCTGCGACCTCCTCCAGCCTCCGGCTCCTCCAACGGCCTCCTCCAGCTCGGGCATCCTCCAGCGACCTCCTCCGGCTCTCTGTTAAGACCTCCTCCGGCGACCTCCTCCAGCGACCTCCTCCAACACCCTAAACATCTCTGCTCTCTCGGGCGGGCATGCTCCAGCGACCTCCTCTAGCTCCTCCAGCGACCTCCTCTGTTGCAGACCTCCAGCGACCTCCTCTGTTGCAGACTTCCGGTGAAAGCTATTAACGGACTCGCTCTGCTCTCTCGCTCGGGCGGGCGTCCTCCTCCCGTCAGGCGGCCCCTCAGGCGACCTCTCCCTCACCGCGGGCGACCTCCTCCTGCTCTATCTCGTTCGGGCGGGCGGTCTCCTCCGGCCCCTCGGGCGACCTCCTGTGGCCCTCTCTCGCTCGGACGGGCGGGCTCCCGCACGGCGTCCTCCTTTCTCCGTGCAATGCAGCTCTTCCCCCTTCCCTCTTTGTTCGCTTGGGGTGCTGTGGAGCAGTGGGGCGTCTCTCCCTGCACCTAGAGCAAGCTGCACAGTAAATGTTTGTTTGATTGACCGTGAGAAACAGGTTCCCTTTTTCCTTGTGCTCTTGCCCTGTGGGGGTGTCATGGCAACCCTTCCTCCTCCCCCGCCTTTGCGGCCACCATCGGGGGCTTGGGTTGGGGGTCCTAGTCTTTGTGGTATCCGGCCGGGTAACCCCCTCCCTCTTAATCGTTTGCTTTGTCGTGCGGCGATCGGTTTTCTTTGCTCACCTGAGGGGGTCCGTCAAGCTAGGGCATTGTCTTTCAGTTGGCAGTCTACTATCTTCAATTGTGTTTTCACCGGCTCACTTCAACTGAGAGATGCTCGTGGACTCCTCCAGGCTTTCCTTCTGCCCGCGCGGTGTTGTTTTCTCCTTTTGCAGATGGGTGATAGTTCCTTGCGGCCGAGGCTCCCCAAGGTGGTCTCCGTTGGTAGGCCAGCCCCCTCACCTTGGTGTATCCCCTCTTCTCGGCGTGCTTCCAGGCTTCGCCACCTTCTTCGGTCTGTCGCTTCTATCCGCGTCAGATGGGGCCAGTGGTGGTGTCAGAGGTGTGCATCCTTGAACGGCCGCCGGGCCGTCACGTGTTCTCGTTGTTGTTTTTCTGCTTGTCAGAATGATCGTCGCCTTTTTGCTCGGCGGCATGGTTTCGCAGCGGTCACTTCTTCCTTTTGGGTCCAGGTTCCTCTACTTGTTGTTCAGCGGCCACTTTCTTCGGACGAGAGCTCTATGTACTTTGGCTCTATCAGACTTCCTTGGCCTGGGCCTGCTTGTCCAGGTACGCGGGGTCCGCCTTTTTCGGTACAGGTTCCGCAGGTTTTCAGCCCAGGTGATCCGCCGCACCAGTGCTCTTCGGTGGTAGAGCTACCGCCTTCTCAGCTTCCGCCCTTGCTTCCCTCACCGCGGGCGCCAGCCTCTCCTCAGCGAAGGAGGCTAGCCTGCTCTCTGCCACGCTCCCCTCAGGTACCCTGCTTGCCCTTTCCGTTTCCTGCTTTGCGGGCTGGGGCTCCACGCGAGTCCACCTCGGGAGGCCCCGACCTGTTGCTGGTTGCTGCTCAGTCTGACCTTGGCGACGTCCAGTCGTCTGCACCGTCTCCTTCGGCTGCCCGCCCGTCGGCAGGGGGTTGCCCCCTTGAGGTTGCTGTTGTTGCTCGCTCTCGTTCGACTGCGGCCTGTGTTGTCTTGGCCTCTGGCGCCTCGGCATCCCCAGTCAGTCGTTCTCCCTCTGGTGTCTATACATCCCTCTGGTGTCTATACATTGCTCTTTACCTTGGTTACTGGCCCCCCTATACCCCCCCTTACACCCAGGACCTCCTCCTTTGCCTATCTGCCTTGGGTTTTTTCTGTTTCTTTTGACAGTTGCCTTAGCCTTGACTGGCCTTCCCTGCATATCCTGCTCCCTAGACTCAGTCGCGGCTTCCCCAAAACCCCGCCTACATGTCTCTCCCACCGGTTAGCCCTGCCCTCCCCCGCATCCCTTATGTTGGCTCTTTTTCCCCCGCCCTACGGTCTGAATTTGCGTCCACCTCTGCCCCCCCGTCCTCCCCTGTTCAGTTGTCTGGCCCCGCCACTAGACCAGTGGGTCGTCACTCCCTGCCCGATGGGTTGCCTCCTGTTGCCCCCTTGTTGGATGCTGAGTTAGGCATCTCCCTCCCGGATGCGTTTGACGCTCTTAAGGTCTCTCTTCCGCTGGAGCAACTTGATTTGTTGCGTTCCTCTTTTGTTGCCGCTGTGGCACCGGTCTCCCGCTCCAGCCTGGCCAGGTTGCGGCGGGAATTGCGTAGGATTGGGGCTTCCGCAACCTCCATCCTCCCTCCTGATGCCGCCAGGGCAGCCAGACGTACGTCGCTTCACGTGGTTTCCCCATGAGGGTTGCATGTTGGAATGTGCGGGGCCTCAGTGCCCGCTATCGGCGTAGGTATCTCTCTTCTTGGATCCGTCAGCACGGACCTTCGATGCTTATCGTGGTTGAGACCAAGATGTCTGTCATCTCTCACGCTTGTGTTCGTACCTTGTTGTGTCAACCGTCTTTTGGGTTCCTTCCGGCTCGTGGAGCAGCTGGCGGCATCCTGCTGGCTTGGTCCCCACCCCTTACGGGGGCTGTTGTGCATGTCGGTAGGTACTCTATCTCTGTTTCCATCAGCGGATTCTGGCCTAATGGTCCGGTCTTGGTTACTGCGGTTTATGGCCCTTGCGTTGGGGTTTTGCGTGGACAGTTTTGGGCTAAGCTGCATCAGGTTCGCCAGCTTGCAGCTTCACCTTGGCTGCTGGCAGGAGACTTCAACTGTTTGCTTAGCCCTGTTGACTCCTCCTCCCCTGTCACTTCTGGCCCGTCTATGTCTGCTTTTCGATCGTTCGTTGATGAGTTCGGTCTTTTTGACGTGCCTTCGACTAACGGTACGTTTACTTGGTCTAATAATAGGAACCCTCCGATCCTTCGTAGGTTGGATCGTATCTTCCTCTCGCCTGAGTTGTTCTCTGCTTTTCCTTTGTCCTCTTTGGTTCTTGGTCCGAGGCACCTGTCTGATCACGCTCCGCTGCTCCTTACCCTTATGCGGGGTAGGGCTGGCATCTATGTCACCTGAGTGCGGGGTGCCGGTGCCGGTGCCGGTACGACACATCTCAAAAAATTTAGGTGCGGTGGTGCGGTAAGAATATTTTATTATTTTTAAAAATAATATATAAACCATAAAATTATTAAATAACATAATCAAAATTGTAATTTGCTAATCAATGATATCATTATCAATCATCAATTCAACATTAAAACAGAAATATAAACCAACAAACAGCCAGAGACTATAAATAGATATAATAAATTTAAGAATAGATAGCAGCACTGGTTTTTAATGAAAAACCATCAAACAAATGAAAAACCATCAGACAGCCAGAGACTATAAACAGGAAGGACTAAGGAGGCATCTTTACCTAATTCAATATAACCTTGCAACAATTGCTCTTTATTGGATGCTGGTCTACAAGCTCCTAAGTGTCACATAATTCCTAGTTGACATCATCCAAGAACCTACATTGATTTTAGGCAAGTTTTAAACCTCTCTCTCTCTAGATAAATTAAAAACCAAACCATGTCTGCCCATGTCACGTCCATGCGAGGCTCACCAGAACAATATTGGGAGTCTGGGACTAAGCTTGTCCTTTATTGAGAGAACGCAAAAGTTGAACTCACAATAGGCGGGTATTGACAAGCAACCATGACCTTTTTCAAGTAAAAAAACTATGTGCCAGTTACCAGCTTAAAAGGATAAGATGGAAGGAATTTGAAGATATCAATCATCAACGGTAAGCAAAATAATGTTTAACAAACTTATGGTGCATACTTCCAGCATGGTGGCTTTGCAGGAAAAGTTCCCAAGATTTCACATGATTTGATCAACAAACTAATGGAATACTGTGATACTGAAGAGTCAGCTGCCAAAATTCCTGCTTAAATGACACAACAGAAACCTACCAATCCATGCTAAATAAGACAAACAGAAAGAGTCTTGGGGAAAAAGAATCAATCAATCAAGAGTGTGGCTTCTACAACCAATCCATGCTCGTATTGCACACAATGGACTGATGGAGTGATAAATTAAAGGAGCCAAGGCAAAAAGAAGTCTACCTCCCCAACTAGAAAGGGACCGTAGGGCAGAAATCTTTTGTCGGTTGTGGGAATAAACGGCAAAGGACTGAAGGAGTCGATGGCAAGCTGCTGCTTCGACCGGTGGTGGGAGAGAGAGAGAGGTGCATCGATGGTGCGCTACAGCCAGACGCTGACAATGGAAAACAAAAAAAAAGAAAACCCAAAAATGAGAAGAAAAAAAAAGAGAGAACCAAATGAGAGTGGGCAAGCAAGAGAGATTGCTACTTGCTAGTCTACTTACCACGAATGGAGGATTGGAGGTCATCCTGCCCTGCAAGCGACGGCCGACGAGTTCGCCCTTCGCCGGCTCCACCCAATGCAACGAAGAAGAAGAAGGGACGAAGAAGAAGATGCTGAGCCAATGCAACGAAGAAGAAGAAGGGACGAAGACGCCGACTCCACCCAATGCAACGAAGAAGAAGAAAGGACAAAGATGAAGAAGGGAGTTGGGACGAAGAGGAAGATCTGAGAAGGTCGAAGAAGGGGGCCAGGGGGTGAAGAAGGGGGCCAGGCCCGCCAGGGGGTGAAGTCGAAGAAGAGGGACGAAAAAGGGGCGAGGTCGATCATTCCTTTGTTAAAAGTTAAATCTTAAAAATAAAAAAAAACCAAAAAGTGGACTCAAACGCGAGTCCAGTGCGAGTCGAAAATAGACAGTTTTGGCCAGGTGCGGTCAGCAGCACCGGATTCTTGTTTGACCCATTTGGGTGCGCACCGAAGGCGCACCCGCACCCGAACCCGCACCCGCATCGCGTCGACGCTGGTGCGAGGCAAAAGAAGACGCACCCAGGTATCATTGGCTGGCATCGGCCATGCCAGGTTTCGTTTTGAGCTTTGGTGGCTCCGGGATGAATCCTTTGTGGCTACCATCCCTAATTGGTGGGCTCGTGCAGTCAATGGTAGGTGGGCTGCTTTCAGGCTCTCGCGGAAGCTGCACTCCATCAGAAGGAAGGTCCTCGCGTGGAAGCGCATTTTCTGGAGCAGCAAATTTTCGGAAGTGGCCAATTGGGATGAGGAGATCCTGTCCCTTCAGGCCTCTGATAGTATTTCTGCGGACCAGTCTTCCCGTCTGCTTTGTTTGCAGTGTCTTGCCCAGGAGTGGCGGATTAGGGAGTCTATCTACTGGCAGCAGCGTTCTAGGCTGGGTTGGCTCGCACTTGGAGACCAGAACTCTAGATTCTTCCACTTGGCCGCCTCTCAAAGGCGCCGTCAGACGTTGCTCCAATCCATGGGTATCGGGGGCAGGGTTTTTCTTGGCGATGACATCCTCCCGGCCCTGAGCGCCCATTTCCGGGATTTCTACTCTAAACCTCTTCGCTTCCGGGCCACGCTGCCGGATTTTCACCTCTCCTCTCTCTCTGTCTCTTGTGCGATCGCTCTTGAGCGGCCCTTCCAACACCAAGAGATCAAGAACGCGGTCTGGGCCCTTGGGTCTGGTAAGGCGCCCGGCATTGATGGTTTCTCTGTTGAATTTTTTCGAACTTTTTGGAAGGTTTGTAGCGCGGATGTGTTTGCGTTTTGTGATGAGTTTGCCTGCAGTTCTGTTTTCTTGAAGGAATTCAATCAAGCTACCTGTGTCCTGGTGCCTAGGCGCATAACCCCACGGATGTCACCCACTTTCGCCCGATCTCCATCCTAGGCACACCTTATAAGATTATTGCTAAGTTGCTCTCTTTGCGGCTTGTGCCTGTCATGCCTTCGGTCATCAACCCCTTCCAGGTTGCTTTCGTCAAGGGTCGGCGTCTGCAGGACGCGGTTGTCCTAGCCAATGAGGTTGTTCACTCCCTTTACTGTCTACGGTTACCTTCATTCATCCTCAAATTAGACATCTCTAAGGCTTTTGACTCGGTTAGCTGGGAGTTCCTTTCTGACCTCCTCACCCGTTTTGCGTTTGGTCCTTCGTTTGGAGAGTGAATCATGTCGCTTGTCACTGGGGCCCAGCTTGCGGTCTCCTTCAATGGGAAGTGTGGTGATTTCTTCTGTCTAGAGTGTGGTCTCCGTCAAGGCTGCCCGTTATCGCCCTTGCTTTTCAACATGGTTGCTGAGAGCTTTTCTGCGTTGTTCCATCACGCAACGGTCGTTGGATTCCTCACACCCCATTCGCTATCCCACTTACCGTCATTCTCCACCCTTCAGTACGCTGATGATTTTCTCTTGTTCGGCAGTGCTTCCCGCCAGCAGGTTGTGAGAACGTGGCTCATCTTTCGGGTTTTTGAGCTCATCTCGGGTCTTTCTATCAATTCCGCCAAGTGTCACCTTTCCCTCATTCACGCGGATCCGGCCACGGTGCTTCTCGCGGAAGCTTGCTTTGATTGTAAGGCTACTGGCCTGCCCATGGACTATTTGGGGCTTCAAATTACGTTGTCGTTTTCTGCTCCCTCTTTTTGGGATGGGGTGGAGCAGAAGCTTACTGATCGCCTTCAGTGTTGGCAGGGAAAGCTGCTTTTTCTTCCAGGTCGGATTACTCTAGCTAAGCACTGCCTTGCGTCGGTCCCTCTCCATGCTTTGTCTGTCTTTCGGCCTCCAGTGGCTGTTTTGCGTAGGTTTGATAAGCTTATTCGTAAGTTTGTTTGGGATGGGGATCGACCTTCAGATCGCCTTGCACATTGGGATGTGGTTGCCTTTCCACGTCTTCTTGAGGGTGCTGGGGTTACCAATCTTAGTCAGGCTTGCGAGTCTTCTCTGTGTTCTTGGTGGTGGCGGTTAGCAACTGAACATTCTCCCATCACCCAATTCATTAGTTCAAAATTTGGCCTGCCTTCACCTAGCGTCTGGCATAGTTCTATCTCTCACACCTCCCTCTCTCACTTTTGGTCTGACATGCTTTCTGTCCTTCCTCTTTTCCTCCGCCTTGCTGACCTCTCATCGTCCACGTCCCCATCCTGGCGTCTTTCACCTACCCGTGAGTTCACTTTTTCTTCTTGCTACCTGGCCTCCTTTGGTCCTTCTGTCGCGCCACTTCCCCCTCGGTCTCTTTGGTCTCCTGGCCCATCTCCCCGTGCCAGTGCTTTTGCATGGCTTCTTCTGACTGGCCATATCAACACTTTTGATCACATCCAGCGCCTTGTCATCAGTTTGGCTAACCAGTGTCCCTTATGTCTTGTCGCGACTGAGTCTCGGGTCCACCTTTTTACTTCTTGCACTTTTTTCTCTAGTGTCTTTGTTTCCACTTGGCCTTCCCTAGTTAGTAGTCTTCCAAACCCACCATCCATTCGTCTTCTCTTCCTCTTTTGTCCTTCCCCCCACCTGACTGCTTCTTGGGATCATGTCTGGCGGCCGTGGCTCATTTCAGCTTGGTGGCGCATTTGGGCGTAGCGTAACAACAGGGTCTTCAGGGGCACCTTCTCTTCGCCAGATTCTGTGGCTCGTCTTGTGCAAGGGGATGTCTAGTTTGCCATTCTGTTAAAGCGTCGTTGTCAGTCTGCGGTTGGATGACTGTGCCACTTCGACTTTCTTCTTCTCTCTTATTTTTCTGTACTTTGTATGTATATATTTCTTCTTCCTGCTTATGTTTTTGCGGTATGTCCTTTTACGGATTGTTTTGTATTTAGGGGACCTCTTGTCCCCAAATTTTGTTATATATTCTCATTTTATCGGCTCTGTCTTTCTCTCTCTCTCTCTCTCTCTCTCTCTCTCTCTCTCTCTCTCTCTCTCTCTCTCTCTCTCTCTCCAAACAAAATGTAAATTGACTATAGCATTAATCGGAATAATTTATAGCAACAAAACCAGCTGCAGATCCAATCCTAGAAGATTTGGTGGCAGTTTCTCTACTCAACTATAATGTTTGAGAAAGTCAGATAGGTTAAAGTCCATACTCAAATCTAAATCCAGCTCTGAATCCAAGCCATTTGGAGCCGGACGTGGTACCAACAGTAGAAGTTAGAGACACTCGTGGTCACCCTAGTGCAGTAGCATAGCTACATATAGGCTAGCGTGGGCAGTTGCCCAGGCCAGCAATAAAAAATTTATTTATTTTCAAATAAATTTTTTACAATTATTTACTTATTTATATATATTGTGCCCTTCAAAAATGAGAATTTCTATAACAGTGTTTCATAACAAGAAATTTTTGGCTCCACCACTGAGGACCCTTCTTGGATCTTGTGGAAGAACGTGGCCCCTCTTGATAGGAATGATGGTATGAATAGGTGGATGCAGTTGCTGACATTTCCAAATTCAAGTGAATTCATCATTGGTCGCTTTGTGTGCAAAACGAGTGACGGTGCGAGCTCCAGCAACTGCAAGGCCGAGATTTAGGCTCCACTCATTTAGTGGTATCGATCTATTTCTAAAATCTTTGATAAATTTTCATTTTCTTCCTTGTTTTGTCCCTTGTTTTGAAGATAAAACCAAATTTTATGATTTTCTAATGAAATTATATATTTTTTTGTTAAAACTGTCCAATGAGGACCGAAAGTAAACTCAATTATTTATCTTTCAGAAAGCTTGAAAATAAATATTTGACCCATCAAACACTTGAAGGGAAGGGATTATTGTAAGAAAAACATGATCGATGCAAACCAGCCTCTTTGAGTCTCACCTTGAAAAATTGACTTAAACGTAAAAATGTTCAAGACTGAGACATTTCGAAATATAATTTCAACGAAGAAAAAATACGTATAATAATGGAAGTTTATGGAGCTGGGAAGCGATCCTTTTCTCAAAAAATGAGAGAGGATCAAATCAGGAATATCCTAAAAGGTGGGCCTCCAATGTAATACACCACGAAAGATCAGCAGCTTTATACTGATAGGTGTTGGCCTCACCTGCCCCTATCAAGGGTGGAGCCAAAGGGGTAAAAAAAATTACATATAAATTTTATAAAATTTCACTTGTCTTATATAAAAAATTTTAAAAATAAAAGACACTTATATCTGCATAAAGAAAATGGGCACTAATAAAAAATTTTAAAGATAAAAGACACTTATATCTGCATAAAGAAAATGGGCACTAAGAAGGACATACACAAATAATCAATCAGCAAGCCCATTCAAATAAGAACGAAGTGGAAGATGAAAAGCTGCCAACTAAACTCAAAGTGGAAAACTTTACACCCTGTTTGGAAGGAATGAAAAGTGACTTGGATGGAGGGAAATTAAGGGAACCTTTTCTAACAAAAAGGAAAGGAAAGGAAGGGACTGAACCGCCATTTTTAAAAAATGAAAGTGAAAGGATTCAAAAAATGTGTTTGGATAGGAGAAAAACGAAAAGGATGAAAGATGATGGTGTGGGAAAAGAAAAAAAAAAAGTTTTAGCAAATGACAATTTTGCTTCCTAATAATTGTAATGTGTCCATTTTCTCTGTATCGGATACAACCAAGGCAACTCTTATCCTGTGTCGTTGGGCTTAGAGATGAGAAAAAGCCAAGGCTTGGAGAAAAGAAAATGGCTTTTTGTGAAAACCGACAGCTGAGTTTGGAGGTAGAATCCTTGGGTGTGTGTTTTCATATATATATATCAAAGAGTGAAGCAGATTCATGTAATATTAGAACTAGGTCTCACCGAGTATTGGGTGGTTATACCCCCAATAAAAGGGTCTTTATGTCAAGCAATGTGAGATCTATATCAGCTTCCTTACGACGTAAGGTATAATATTTTTTACTTTTAAATTTAATTTAAAATATTTTGTACTTCTTTAGTTATTAAAAAGATGGATGCAAGGCAATACAAGCATGTCATATCTGTAAGCATGTTGAAATTGTACCAATATTATCATTTGTAACTCTTTGTACTGTAATTTTCGAATGAGTTGGCACAATAGATGGGGCAAGACCTAGTAGACAGCTAGTTACTATTAAAATTTTTGTAGCATTAACTATGTGTGCAGTGCTTTACAAAGGAGGTACTGATATACAAGTTGAAGCATAATAAGGGTGTCAAAGTCACCTTAGATCCTCAAAGGAATTGAGGAAATAAAAACCTTTGATGTGAACTTGAGCAGTGGGATGAGACCCTTTTGAAAGCTTACGTTTAGATCGTCATTCACCTTTCAAGTCAGGCCAAAGCATCCTGCTCAAAGAAATATCATAAGTGACGGTGCACATATCCATCTATTTTAAAATCTTTGATAAATTCTCATTTGCTTCGCTATTTGATCTATTATTTAAAAGATAAAACCATTTTTGTGATTTTGTAGTAAAACTACACTTTTCACTAAAACTATCAAAGAATGAACTAAAGTACACTCAATTATTTATCTTTCAGAAAGCTTCAAACTAAATATTAGACTCATCAAACACTTGAAGGAAAGGGATGTTTTTAAGAAATACATGATCGATGCAAATCCAAAGGCATGTTCCGCATTCAGTATTATACTCCCTAACACACCGCCGTTGATTTGGAAGTAACTCTGTACTTCATCTATCCTTCATCACCGTTTCTTTTGAATGGATCGACCAATTTTAACCTTGAAATTTTTTCCCACCGGAACGGGAGTCAAGCATCTCCAGTATCTTTCCGTTCGACTCTAGGGTGCTGCTTATGTTTGCATAAAATTTCAATGCTTAGCAAAATTGAACTGGGAACCAGCCTCCTTGATTTTAACCTTGAAAATTTTCTGGCTTGACTTAGAAGAAATTGAAGGTGAAAATGCCAATGACCATTTTGAAATACAATTCAGATGATTGTGCAAAACAAAGAAAAAATTACTTATAATAATGGAAGTTCCTGGAGCTGGGAAACGATTTTTTTTTCTCAAAAATGAGAGAGGATCGAATCAGGAATGTCCTAAAAAGCGACCTCCGGTGTAATACACCAAGAAATTGGGCCCCGGTTGAGATTCTTTGAATGAGTCCCTGCCCACCTTATGCAAATCCAACAAATACACGTTAGAGATGACGTGTATCCAGATCACATGAAATGAAGGTTGAAACGTACACAGCAGCTTTATACGTCTCATGTCTGTGAGCTGCTTCCTGTTTCCGAGGCAAGAGGGGCTACAGGGGATGTTTCCCTTTAAAAATTTACATTTAGTTTTAAAAATTTTAGTTTAATTTATATAAAAAAAATTTAAAATTTGTATTTTAGCCCTGTAAATTTTGAAACTATAGTTTTGGCCCATGTACGAAAAAATTTCAAACTCCACCCCTACCCCAAAGGAAGGTGTTTGGGAAGACACAAATTAGAATCTAAGCATCTTCCTTGACCTTGTCTGTTCCTTATTTTTAAATTCGTTTTGGAAGAAGGAATTGGTAGATGGATTTCCTAGTTGTAATTCTTTGGAGCTGGTTTACCTTTATCTTTGCCTTTTTCCTTTGAATATTGTGTAAATATGCATGCGCTAAGTGATGCATTTATTGGTTGCAGTTTAATTAATTTTAACGAGCCACGCCCCTGTTGCAGATCATTGATGTCCGTAGAGTTTGATTGTCATGTGAAAGCAGGTTGCATATGTTCACTTGTAAGGCTGAACACGATCAGAGCCCAACTCGAGCTTGACTCCTGGATCACCAGTGAACTCCACTCAATCAACCAAGCTCGAGCATGAACTCGGCTCATTTAATCTAGAGAGACTAGAAGACTCATCTTCTCATGTTGGCAGCTGGCTGTGGAGCGAAACTTTGAAAAATTTTACCCTAATTTCTTAAAATTGGTAAATCAGTTACATGGCCGAGCGGAGTTGAATTTAAACGAGTCAAGTTCCTGCAACTTGAAATCAGCTTGTTTAGCAACTCAAGTTTAATCGACTCGTTTAATAGACGAGTCAAGCTCGATGTATGGAGGAGCTCAAGTTGGTTTCACTCCTTGTTCAAACCTGAGTGTTTGAGGATTCAAATAACTAAAATACCCCTAAAGGAACTCTTCTACTCTTCTTATAAGGCCAAAAATAGAAAAACTAAAAAGTTGAAAATGATGAAAATACCCCTCACATGATAAAGTGAAGGCACGTGGATGCCCTCTCCATTATATTGGGACGGTCTAGTTCTGTCCATGTTTGCCAAGTGAGCTCAAGATTCACCTCACATGAAATCGAAGAAAGTGGCAGATGGAGCTTCAAGATATATTGAACGGCCTTATCATGACTTTTGTAAAACTCCTTGGCCCCTAAACTTGTTGTCATGCTTTCACGTGATTAATCACAGGATGCAACAAGCAATCGATATTCATGTGTTTTTTTACCTTTGAATATGCATGGGTTTAGATGCACAATCGATATTCATGTGCATTTACCTTTGAATAAACATGGTCCATGATTTTTGTCTTTTCTTGTTTTCAATTCTATCCATGTTTTCAACTTTTCTTGTTTGGTGTACCCTTTGTAAGGGTGTTTTATTCTCATAAAATTTTCTATGTTGCACATGTAAGGCAGCACACGAACTGAGTCGAGCTCGTTTTGGGCCATCTCGAGCTTGACTCGATACACAAAGATCTAGCTGGAGCTCGGCTCAAACTCAAGTCATACACCATAGAATAGGCTTGAGCTCGACTCAATGAGACAACGTCTAGCTTGAGCTCGACCCACTTAACTCATTTAACTTGTTTTTTGTTAACATGTTTTGTTTATTGTAACTCATTAACATGTTTAATTGATTGGTTTTAACTAATTCAACTATAATGTCCATCTAACAAATAATCCAAAGAAAGAATGCACATATACTAGTTCTAAACTAACTAGTCTTATGTAGTCAGTACACCGGTTTTATATAGTCAAATCGAGCTGAGTTTAAAAGAGTTGAGTTTTTGTGGTTCAAACTCGACTCGTTTAAAATTTCAAACATACGTTTATAAACAAGTCAGAGTTTGACTCGAGTTTTTACAAGCAAGTTTGAGTCAAGCATGAATTGGCTCGACTCATTGTCCAGCCCTAAGTGCAACAACAATGAAAAGATATAAGTATTCACAAATCGTATCTTTATCGAACCTTCAAATCTTTTTTTTGTAGTTTGTTTTTTGTCCCTACAAAAAAAAAATTGTATTAATCATGAGTATTTTTTGTCATTAATTTCATACATACTGACAGCATATATAACCAGCTTCGCCTTGTCGCCCTTTCTTTCACAACGGCACATGTGTTGTCACTGGATCGCTTCCTCGCTGCATTTCTATTTAAGCTGTTTGTCAAGCAACCTTTTAAATTTTCATACACTTGTCTTTCTATATTGTCTCCTTTCTACTATTTCTATTTTTGTGGTTCAGGGGCATTTTCCTCTTTTTTTCCCTGGGCATTTTGATCTTTTGCTCCCAGCATTTACGTCAAAGCAGGGGCCTCCGCTCACGCCTCTCTACAAGCAAATTGATCTTATAGCGAAAGCGAAGTGTCTTCTGAGTTGAAGCCTGAACAATATCTTGAATTCGACGATAGCCATGGTGCACAAATTTTGCCATAAGATATATAATATATAGGCTAGGTTTTGCCATATCTTTAGCAAGCAGAAAGAAACAAGCATGAAACATGCAAGGCTTTGTTTCGGCATCATCATTAAGAAGTTGATGCACTCCTCTTTCATACAGATGAGGTGCAGAAAGGCTTTAGTTCTTGCCAGCAACCTTTGCTGCAGCCTGCTTCGTGAACTGTGCAAACTCTACAGTGGATTAGCATCGCTGGCCGCAATGGTGTATGCACGGCCTTGCGTATGGGAATCCGACCTTGTTATCACTGAATTGATTAGCAGCAGCATTTCTTCTTAACAAAGTCGGCATATTCTCCAGGCAAGCAACATCTGTGCCCGCAGAAGTGCCAGCACGGTCCGTGGCCGCTTCCGTGCATAACCCTGATTGCTTCCTTTTTCACAAACTCAGCATATTCTGCCGCCGAGCAGCATTTATAGCCGCAATAGTAACGGCATCTGTATCCGCCGCCGTGCCCGCGTCCACCGTGGCCGTGGCCATATCCATCTCCCTGTTTGTCACCATTGAATTGGTTCACGTCCACATCCTTAGGACCTACTTGCAAAGGAAGAGATAATTGAAGCATGTGAAGAAAAACCCGGTTACCGATTTTCTAGAAACCGCAAGATGTGCAAAAGAGTGCTTTAAGGAAGAAAATGGAAAACTAGAAAAGCAGACTGCTATTGATCGTGGAACAACAAAGACAATAAACAACTCATTTATTTTGGTATAATCTTTTTTATGTATCTATGGTCTGGCCTCCATGATTGAAATGTACCTATAACAGAATCGAGTGAGTAGGCGTACTTTCAGACCCTTCCTCGGATCCTCCTACCCCTTACAGAGTGAACAGATAGACAGAGGGAGTGTGTGTTTATGCAGCTAATAACATCGCAAATATTTCAAGGAAAATGTCAGACTATGTTAATAAAAATGTTCATAATTATAGCAGAAATCAAGCAATGAAAGCTATTAGCATCTAAACTAAAAAAAGAAGAGAGAGAGAGAGAATAAGCACTGCGATTACCTACAAATTACATGTACCGACGATTTGAATGACACAAAACTGTAGAAACCTGGTTTTAATGCTAAAATAAGTTTGATCAACTGGGTCACACGTTAAAAGCAGGCTAATGTAGTTTCTGTGTCATCAAGATGGGCTTTTATTGCCGCCATGGAACTTAGAAGGTAAATAAATAAATAAATAATTCAAAATCAGAACGCCACCTTGTTTGTCTCCCAAAACTGCAGACAAGGCCAAGAGAAGGAGCACAAGAAGAACGGACAGGGAAGAAAACTTGTGCGCCAGAGTTCCTTAACTAGACAATGTAGCTTTGTGATGTGAAACAAGCTACTTTTCTCTTAGCATATTTATAATTGTTATGGTGCATTGGTGGCCTTCTATTTTTCAGAGGTCATTGTAAAAGTTGATACGGGCTACCATTAAAAGGCTGAAAAATGACTTTGGAACTTTATATGTCAAGCAAACCAAAAAGTCTCTCGGCCTAGTTAGGGTGATTTCTTCAAGAGGCATCACACAATCGGGCAGTAAGGCAGCTCATGCAAAAGGGGTTTCTGATTCAAACTCGTTGTCCTTCTATGTTACTTCTCTAAACTACAAATGATAGTAAATGCAACATTAGAATTGAATAGTGCACCATATATCCACCAATGACTGGAAAGCAACCTTCAATCATAGATTGTGGCATTGGCAAAAGCTGGCTGGAAGTGCGATTTGAAGACCTTTCCCAGCGCTCATTAACAGTCGGGAAAGGCCAAATTGCCTTGCCTCTCCAATGACTTCAACCAGTTGTTACATGAAGTCGTAAAGCACTAATTAAACCATTCACTTGGGTTCAACGATATGAAATAGTAATCCACGTGTAATTATGATACTTCATTATATATTGTTTGACATTGGATTCATGAATTTTGGACATCTTGTTGTGGAACTTATATCTGCAAAAAGACACGTATGTCTGCATAAAGATATGGGTACTAAGAAGGACATACTCAAATCACCAGCATGCACATTAAAATGATCTTGCGTTGAAGGAAGGTCATTTTGGCATAATGTTGTGGTCCGCTGGTTACGCAATTACCTTGTGTCTCCTGGCTTATCGTATGCTATATTTTTGGGCACTATCTATTGTCTTGGAACCGTTGTTACACTACAAAAAAGAGCAGATTCACCAATACGTGGAAAGGCGGACGTTGGTGAAAGCACATTTTTGCCGGTGTCCAGCCACCGTGTTGGTGAAGATTGCGTTCGGAGGCAAACACCCCTGTAAATCAGCATTCACCACCGCGTACTGGAAAAATGTCGTTGAAATTCAGCTTTTACCAACGGCCACAATGAGGATGTCGGTAAATATTTACTTTTCACCAACATGCGTGGGTGAAGGGGATTGTTGAAAATGAATCCGTGAAGTAATGAACCGAAATATAGATCTCCTTTTTAGGTCCATAGGCAATAGTAATGAATGCCACCAGTGGAAGATCTCCTTTTAGGTGCATAGGCAATAGTAATGAATGCCACCAGTGGAAGACTGAGCCAATGACTTGTGGCAATGAGAGTGGAGTGTGGATGTTTGCTTGTGGAAAAGGTAAATGAGCGCTGGTCTAGATTGAGGCAAAGAAGAAAGGAGTTGTGAACAGAGAGAAGAGAAACAAAGAAGAACAGAAGAGAAAAATTACTTGATATTTTTCATTGAACTTTTACACTTATATACAAAAAATTGGTACACGGTTCCAACAACATTTGGTTAATCTTGGCCCAAATCTATCGAGTTTATCCAACGCTGTAGCTTCATGCAAGTTCATCCAAATCCTTATCTTTAAGATAATGAATGAATAAGGAGGAGTTGAGATAAGGGAAATCTTTTTTTTAACACTCCCCCTCAAACTGCGCGTAGAGATTTTTTAGACTCAGTTTGGATAGAAGATGATTAAATGATTCTTTGCCTAAAGCCTTAGTAAATAAATCCGCCAGCTGATCTTTGCTCTTAATGTAACTAGTTCTTACTAGACCTTCATTTATTTTTTCTCGCACCACATAACAGTCTAAATCTATATGCTTAGTACGTTCGTGAAAAACTGGATTGGTTGCAATTTGTATGATAGCCTGATTGTCGCAATATAGATTTGTCTGTTGTGAATGTCTCACGCCTAGATCCGTTAACAAGAATTTCAACCAAGTCACTTCACATACTGCATTCGCCATTGACATGTATTCTGCTTCTGTAGAGGAGCGTGACACTATCGACTGTTTTTTTGTCTTCCATGAAATTAAAGAATCACCAAGAAGAACACAATAACCAGTTACTGACCTTCGCGTTTCATGACACGCTGCCCAATCAGAGTCACAGAATACACTCATTTGAAGATTGGTTTGTTTACTAAGGAAAATACATTGTCCTGGCTTCAACTTGATATACTTGATCACTCTTAATGCAGCTTGAAAATGTATCTCACGTGGTGTTTGCATGAAACGACTTAACAAGTGAACTGCAAACTGAATATCAGGTCTTGTTATACTTAAATAGATTAGTTGTCCTACCAACCTTCTATATGTAGTCGGATCTCTTAGCAACCGACTTTGTGTGGAGTCGAGTCCATGCTTCTGTTCCATTGGAAATTCCACTGGCTTGGCACCCAAAATACATATTTCGCTTATAATGGCAAGAGCATATTTTTGCTGCGAAACATAAATTCCTGCACTTGAAAGGGCAATTTCTAAACCTAAAAAATATTTAAGAGTACCAAGATCTTTCATACGGAATTTCTGACATAAAAATTGCTTAAATTTGTCAATCTACTCCTTGGTGTTGCCCGTAATAATAAGGTCATCCACATAAACAAGGACAACAACAAAAAATTGGCCTTGTTTGTAAGTGAACAATGTGTGATCAGCTTTTGATTGACTGAATCCAAACTCCACCAGTGCCAACGACAATTTGTGAAACCAATTTCGAGGAGACTGTTTGAGACCGTAGAGAGATTTATGTAATTTACATACTAGATTCTCCCCCTTACAATCATATCCTGGTGGAACTTGCATATAGACTTCTTCAAGTAAATCGTCATGAAGAAAAACATTATTCACATCCATTTGGTATAGTAACCAATCATTTGCCGCTGCAACTGAAAGTAGAGTTCGGACTGTTACCATTTTCGCGACCGGTGCAAATGTCTCAATGTAGTCCAATCCTTCCTGTTGAGAATAACCTTTGGCGACCAGGCGTGCCTTGTATCGCTCAATAGTACCATCTGATCGGAACTTAATTTTATAAACCCACTTACAACCGATGGGCTTAACTCTTTCGGGCAAAGTGGTCATCATCCAAGTGTTGTTTTCCTTTAGTGCACTTATTTCTAAGTTAATTGTCTCTCGCCACTCCCTATGTCCAGCTGCCTCTTCAAAGGTTTTTGGTTCTGATGTGGATACTATGGCTACTAAGAAATGGAAATGTTGAGGAGAGAAACGAGAAAGTGAAGTAAAGTTAGAAATAGGGTACCATGTGCCTTTCATTTCACTAGACGTTGAGCTATCATTGATCGAGGGAGCCGAAATAAAAAAGCAATAGAAATCCCACATCCAAGTGACTGGCCGTTTTGGACGAGTGGATCTTCTTACTGATTCAGTGGGCTCAGGTTCAATAATGGAATTTGATGCACTAGATTGAGGTGGTTGAACATCCTTGGTTCATGACTCAGGTAATGATTCATGATCAATGTACACATTTGACGAGTTAGGATTTGGTTCAAGTATAAATGTATTTGAGTTGTTGGTATCATGAACATGTTATCCAAGGGACTAACTTCGTCAACTTGGGTAATTGGCAAAGGCAATATGGGCAAACTTTCATTCTCTCTTACTTGTGCAAAACATTTTCATAGAAAATAACATCTCGACTAGTAAAGAACTTTTTACTTTCTAGATCATATACTTTTTTGTCTTTCAGGATAACTAAGAAATATGCATTTATGAGCCCTAAAATCAAATTTATCTCTATTGTAGTCATTGTTTGTAGCATAACAAAGTGATCCAAAAATACGCAAATGCTTGACATTTGATTTTTTGTTAAACAATTTTTCGAATGGTGACATTCCTTTCAAAACCGAAGTTGAGATGCAATTGATTAAACAAGCTGCTGTTAAAACACACTCTCCAAAAACGTTTTGGTAAATTTGCATCAAAACGCAATGCTCTAGCAATTTCTAAAAGATGTCGATGTTTGTGCTCTACCACTCCATTTTGTTGTGGGGTAGCTACACAACTGTGTTGTTGTAAAGTACCTTGCATTTGAAAAAAAAATGTTATCTCATATGAGAAAAATTCAGACCCATTATCGGAACACACATTATTAATAGAGACTCCAAACTGATTTGTAATCATGGTAAAAAAAATTTTATGAGATGAGATGTTTCATGTTTATGTCTCGTGCGAAAAACCCATGTAGATCTTGTATAGTCATCAACTATACTCCAAAATAATGTGCTCCAATGAGAGTGGACTGAGTATACGGCCCCAAATGTCACAGTGTATTAATTCAAAAGGCTTTGATGTTTCAATACTACTTAAATCAAACTTCAAATGAGTTTGCTTTGCGCGATGACAAGCATCACAACAAATTTTTTTATTCAAATCACAATTCAAACCTATATAAGAATTAACAAGTTTAAGACGAGAAAGAGAAAGATGACCGAACCTCCTATGCCAAAGATCTTGGGAGGAGGACACGGTGAACCAGTTTGTGGATGAAATCACTAGATCGAGTTCATTTATGCCTTCTCTTCTTTACCCTGACCAATCATCGTCCTCGACGCCAGGTCCTGCAAGAGAGCTACTGAAGCAAAGGATTACTGTTGTGGAATGCTTCAACTTTGCCAACTAAAAGGACCTCCATGTATTATCAGTGTGATCAAGGAGGATCTGGTCCTTGGATATGTATTTTTCCACAAACTGTTGTTATTGTTCCTTGATTATGTGTGCTTCTGTAGCGTGAGCCCAATGACTCACTGTTCATCAGGAGTCTGAGGTGTTCTTGGAAGTTGGAACTATTTTAGGCCCCTAATGGTGTTGTCAGCCATTTGGAAGCACTGTTGGTTCTTCAGTTCATCACATATTTTGCTCATTGATCATGTTCCCGTAGCGATAAACGAACATCTCATACGATCCATCTCTAATGCATGCATTTGTTGATTATGGTTCATCACCTGAGGATCCTCTGCTGAATGCATCTCATTATTCTCTTTGAGCTGTTCTCGTTCACAATTATCAGAAAGCTTTCNTTATCTCATTATTCTCTTTATGCTGTTCTTATCTTTCAGAAAGGTAAATTCTCATGCATCGATTCTGCTTTGGATATGGTCTTCAACTTCTGACGTTTGGATCAACTATGCGTTCCTTTGCTAGTGTGTTGGCGTTTATTGCTGTAAAAGTGTTTTTTGGATCTGTGTTTCATGAACCTTCTGACTTTTTCTGCAGAAATTGGTAGAAATGGGACGAACGCATTTGTTTGATCCCTTATATCTAATCCAATGAGTCGAACTTGTTGTTATATTCTCATTCAATGACTGAGATTGTATGAAAATGAATGAGATTCAACTTATTCATATAATCCCTTATTGTTAATCTAATATGTTTAACTTGTTACAATGTCTATAATGAATGATTCAAACGATTAAAATCTCTAGTTTATATAGATACAAATGAGACCAATGCATTCGTCTGATCCCTTAAAACTAATCCAATGAGTTGAACTTGTAGTTACATCTCTAATGAACGATCTAAGAGATTGAAATCTGAAGTTCGTATCAGTACAAGAGGGATTTAATTGATTCATTTGATCACACATATTTAATTGAACGTGGCTAACATGTTGTTATATTTACATTCAATGATTTAGTGGATTGAAATCACAAGTTTGTATGAAAATGAATGAGATTCAACTTGTTCATATGAACCCTTATTGTTAATCTAATATGTTTAACTTGTTATAACGTCTATGATGAATGATTTAAACAATTAAAATCACTAGTTTATGTAGAAACAAATGAGACCAATGCATTCGTTTGATCCGTTGAAACCAATCCAATGAGTTGAACTTGTGGTTACATCTCTAACAAACGATCTAGGAGATTGAAATCCCAAGTTCGTATCAATACGAGAGAAATTTAATTGATTCATTTCATCACACATTTTTTATTGAATGTGGTTAACTTGTTGTTACATTCACATTAAATGATTTTGTGGATTTATATCCATAAAAAATGATTTAAATTATCAAAATCTCTAGTTTTTATGGATACAAATGAGACCAATGCATTTGTTTGATCCCTTGTATCTAATCCAATGAGTTTAACTTCTTATTACATCTATAGTGAATGATTTACGGAATTGAAATCACAAGTTCCTATCAATACGAGTGGGATTTAAGTGATTCTCTTGATCACACATATGTAATTGAATGTTCTAAACTTGTTGCTACATTTATATTGAATGATTTAGTGGATTGAAATCACAACTTTAAAAGAAAATGAATGCGATTCAAGTGATTCATTGCTCATTTATATTAAATCTAATGTGTCTCACTTGTTATTACATCTATAACGAATGACCTAAGAAATTGAAATCACAAGTTTGTATCAATACGAGAATGTGAATATAACAAACTTGTGATTTCAATCCACTAAATCATTGAATGTAAATATAACAACAAGTTAAATACATTTAATTAAATATGTGTGATCAAATGAATCAATTACAACCATTCGTTATAGACATTACAACAAGTGAAACATATTAGATACAAGGGATCAAACAAATGCATTGGTCTCATTCAATTCAATATAAACTACTGATTTTAATAATTTAAATCATTCATTATAGACATTATAGCAAGTGAATATTAGATTAACTATAGGGGATCATATGAATAAGTAGAATCTCAATGACGACGCACCAATACAATCAACCTATGCACCTAAGCACAACAAATCTGATTTAGGATAAGATACAATGGATCAAACCACCCAACCCAAATAAAACAATGGAGATTCGAATTTCTAAGTCTATGGTGCTATCGACAAAGATGCCCACCACCACTTATAATAGTATTGGAGTCTTTTGTCTTTTTCTGCTCAACGTGACTTGCAACACATGGCAACATTGGGAGGAGGACCACCATCCATGGAGAACACGTCCAACTCCAAATGATGGCAAATGATGACAATAAAAAAAAAATGAAGACGGTAATATTGCATAAGAAAATAGGTTAAGGGCAGCCCCGAAACTCCCCTCCGCCTCCCCCTCTCTTTCGGCCACGAAATAAAAGAAGGCATGAACAGCGCCGCCTCCCCCTCTCTCTTTCGGTCACGAAATAAAAAGAAGGCATGAAGAGAAAATAGCTTCAAAAGGGCTGCCAGTCATGGGCCAGAACAGCAAGATGGTGGCCATGGCCAGCCATGAACAGAATTGTGGAGACAAGAGAGACTTACGAATGATAGATTTTTTACGTTGGCGATGGCTCCGTCTGCCGTAGCTTCCTCCACCTGTTTTTGANCCTTGAGTCGTGAAGGGTACGCTTCTTATAACATTGATCGTACTGTCTAGGAAGAACACACATTAAAAATTAAAACTGACGAATCTATTGGCTACGCCTCTCAAGCTTTTTACAATGAATATAACGTGCGCACGTTTAATAATAAAATATACTCTTAACTGAGTCGTTCTCTGACTTCCCGCTCTCTCTTTGGTTTCGCATCACCGTCACCACTACCACCATCATCATCAGACATCACATGAACTACCATGCATCTGACTACCAACGTACATGCATGATGTCTCACTTGTTATTACAGTTGTAATAAATGATTTAAATGATTGGAATCACAAGTTTGTATTAAAATGAATGTGATTCATCTCATTTATATGATCTCTTTCAGTTATTCTAATATGTCTCACTTCTTATAATGTCCATAACGAATGATTTAAGTGATTCTCTTGATCACACATATCTAATTGAATATTCTTAACTTGTTGTTACATCTATATTGAATGATTTAGTGGATTGAAATCACAACTTTAAAAGAAAATGAATGAGATTCAAGTGATTCATTGCTCACTTATATTTAAACTAATGTGTCTCACTTGTTATTACATCTATAATGAATGATTAAAATGATTGAAATCACAAGTTTGTATTAAAATGAATATGATTCATCTCATTTATATGATCCCTTTCAATGAGTAGGAAAGAATGTTGCAGAACAGTTTAGTGTTTTAGTCAATTGACTCACAGAGAGTAGGTTTACTTTGAAAGAGGGAATATACAAAGAATTTTCAAGAGTGAAAGGTGGTAGTTTAACATCACTGGATTGATGAACAGTTATCGTATGCCCATTAGGTAAGTTTATAGGTACTCAGCAATTTATTGGTTTTTGAAATAGAGAGCTATCAGCACAAATGTGTCGACTGGCTCCAGAATCAACAATCCAAGGAATATGGGATGAACATATATTTCCTGCAAAATTGATAGAGGCAGACGGAGTTCTAACAAGTGATAAGAGTTTATGATACTCATCCATAGTGAACGAAGGTACAACTTGCTTGGAAGATTGACCATTACTGTCGGAGAAGCTAGTATCATCGCTTGCATGGAGGTCCATTGGCCTTTGATTGTGAGTAGTAGCTGCAACTAGTGGTGATCGAAAATTTGGATCATGCAATCAGTGTCTTGGAGGATAACCATTCAACTTGAAACATTTATCTTTCACATGGCCTGTGTTGTGACAATGGCTACAGATTGGTGGGCAAGGGATCAAGCAATAGAATCTATCCTCTAATGGCATTATATGAGTCATTCAATCCCATCAAAAACTGAATTACACGTTCTCTTTGAATCTGATCTGAATATATTTTTTATGTCTCCACACGAACACATGGGTACCGGATTGTAGTAATTTAATTCTTTCCAAAGCACTTTGAGTTTTGTATAATATGTAGTAACAGACATGGACTCTTGCTTCAATCGACATATTGAACTTTGTAATTGAAAAACTCATGGTGCAAGACTCTGAGTATATCTTTCTTTTTAACTCCTCTCAAATTTCTTGAGCTGACGTTGCATAAGCAATACTAGCATGAATCTCCTTACTAATGGAATTAAGAATCCATGAAAGAACTAGATTGTTACATCGTACCCACAGCAAACGATTATGTTAATCCTTTTTGGGCTCTTTGATAGTCCCATCGACGAAACCTAATTTGTTTTTGGCTGATAGATCCTGCTCCATATTGCATAGTTAACACCGGTAAGTGGTTGAGATACTAACCCACTTCCAGGGTTATATGAATGATGCAAAAAGAAGGGATCAAATACCTGAGAACTTTCGTAGCCATTAGTATCTTCCGGTATGTCAATATTCTTTCCTGTTGTCGACGCCATGCTGCTAGTGTTGGTATTCTTCATAGACTATCCATGGTTCTGGTCTGATTCTAGAAAAATCAATTCCCATTCCGTCTCCTGTCTCAGGCTCAGTTGTTTCAATGTCATCCCATGTGAACCTAGGAATGGAAGCCCTTGCATGATCTAACTGGTACACTTCTTGAATCACCATTTTCAGCTCCTGATTCGGAGATTCATCAGTATTTTCAGATACCATCTACCCAGGGAAGCAATGCTCACCGTCCATGGGTCGCCATAGTGTAGCAGAGGATGAGTGCACTTCTGGATCATAAGGCATGAGCGAGTGGTCAATGGCCGTAACATGGTCACAATATTGGTAGGGAAAGCGTGCTATTTGGTTCTGTGGCAACTGAGTTGAATAATATTCAATATCAACTTCAAAAAGATGAGGAATTTGATGATATTGCTCTTGACTGGTTTGAAGCGAGAGTTGGATAGTTGAAGTAACCTGCTCACTGCTGTTTCCTGCATAGGGCAAATTGTTATGTGTCGGATTGGGACCTGAAGGAGCCATATCTGAAACAAACTTTGTTTGGAGCATTCGGGGGCAATCACTGTTGATGTTGGAAATGGCATCCATTTGTGCTGTTGTCTGCATCCATGCCAATTGCCTTTTGTAGAGGCCGCTGCTTCCGCTGCCACTGCCGCCGCTACCACTAGGGCTGCCATTTTCATAGTTCATGTAGTTGAATCTTGTCATTCCATATCCGCCCAGATGAACGTCTAACGAGTAAGGATTGAACGATGTTTGCCCGAACAAAGAGCCACTGCTAGCCAAGCACATTCCTTTCATGTTCATGAAGGAGATTGCCGTCTTATCGTCCGAGAAGGCTACTTGTGGGTTTCCAGGTTGACGGTTCCAATCCAATACCGTGAATTTGGATCCTATTGCGTATCCGGTGTCATGGTTTAGATCAGGCATTTGAAACCTGGATCCACCGGTTTCTGCAGCGTTTGTTAGTTAAATATTGCCTTCATTAGGGGATTCTTCTTGCTGCTTTACCTCATCATCTTCTTTCATTGGTCCTTTGCAGGATCTTTTATGTGCCATGAAGGTGACTTTCATGTGAAGTTATGCCAAAAAGTTATAAATAGTTTTAGTTAATTAGATCAAACGACCAGCAGGCCAATTTGATTGTTAACTTTCTCTAGACAAAATATGTGATTCGTTGGGACAGTTTCCTTGAATTTTCAATCTTTCATAGGGCAGTTACACTAATGAATTAATTAGAAATTAAATGTGACGGCTAAAAAAAATGGCATATGTAACATCCAACTTTGTAAAACCAATGGACCGAGAATGATAATGGACTAAGTAATCAAACTGAACAATTAATTTACTAACTAGACAAATTGTAATTAAATGACCATAATATTTTAGTGAAAGTTAACATGACAACAGAGTCATCTTCAAACGAAATACTTGATCAACTCAACTAATAAAATCATTCTCAAACAAAATAACATGTATACAAGTTATGTTAGAGATAGTAGCTAGTGCATGTTATGTTAGAGGAACTTATCATTGATTGTGTATATGTTTCTCTAATTGCCAAAACTGTACGCCATTATAAATCGTCATGTATACAAGCTAAGAAGAGATTGAAAGTGCAAACACAGGCATGATACGCTAGGTTCTCTAAGAGGTCATGACATGGCCATGGAGAGGCTGCGAACTCACACTAGACTTCGTGGTCTTCAAGATGGAAATTGGAAACCCAACTGTCATGACAGTCACCGCCGAGAATCTTCATGCATCCGATGGGGCTTTCTCAATGGAAGGATTAGAATGAGGCAACTGCTTGTTTTGCAGTACTTCTTGACTTGCATGGTCGAATTTCATTGGCAGCTGCTGGTGTTGGTATTCTTCATGGACTATCCATGGTTCTGGTCCGATTCTAAAAAAATTAATTCTCATTCCGTCTCCTGCCTCAGGCTCAGTTGTTCCAATGCCATCCCATGTGAACCCGAAAATGGAAGCTCTTGCATGAGCTAACTGGTGCACTCCTTGAATTCCCATTTTTAGCTCCTGATTCTGCGATTCATCAGTATTTTCAGATACCATCTTCCCAGGGAAGCAATGCTCACCGTTCATGGGCAGCCACAGTGTAGCAGAGGATGAGTGCATTCTAGGATCATAAAACATGAGCGAGTCGTCGATGGCCGTAATATGGTCACAGTATTGGTAGGGAAAGCCTGCTATTTTGGTTCTGTCGCAACTGAGTTGAATAATATTCATCACGAACTTCAAAAAGATGAGGAATTTGATGATATTGCTCTTGACTGGTTTGATGCGAGGGTTAGATAGTTGAAGTAATCTGCTCACTGCTGTTTCCTGCATAGGGCCAATTGTTACGTGTTGGATTGGGACCTGAAGGAGCCATATCTGAAACAAAGTTTGTTTGGAGCATTCGGGGGCAATCACTGTTGATGTTGGAAATGACATCCATTTATCCTGCTGTCTGCATCCATGCCAATTGCGATTTATAGAGGCCGCTGCTGCCGCCGCCACTGCCACCGCCGCTACCACTAGGGCTGCCATTTTCATAGTTCATGTAGTTGAATTTTGTCATTCCATATCTGCCCAGATGAAAGTCTAACGGGTAAAGATTTAACGATGTTTGCCCGAACAAAGTGCCAAAGCTAGCCAAGCACATTCCTTCCATGTTCATGCAGGAGATTGCCATGTTATCATCCGAGAAGGCTACTTGTGGGTTTCCAGGTTGACGGTTCCAATCCAATACCATGAATTTGGATCCTGTTGCATATCCAGTGTCATGGTTTAGATCAGGCATTTGAAACTCGGATCCACTGGTTTCAGCAGCGTCTGTATGCTGAATATTGCCTTCATTAGGGGATTCTTCTTGCTGCTTTACCTCATCTTCTTCTTTCATTGGTTCTTTGCAGGATCTTTTATGTGCCATGAAGCTGACTTTGCTGCGAAGTTATGCCAACAAGTTATAAATAGTTTTAGTTAATTAGATCAAATGATCAGCATGCCAATTTGATTGTTAACTTTCTCTAGACAAAATAGTTGATTTGTTCGGACAATTTCCTTGAATTTTCAATCTTTCATAGGACAGTTACACTAATGAATTAATTAGAAATTGCATGTGACGCCTAAAAAAAATGGCATATTTAACGTCCAACTTTGTACAACCAATGGCTTGACCAATTAAGCACAGACAAGTATTAACTATTAATGAAAGTGACTTTTATAATTTTCTACGAGCCATAGAGCTATTGGACCGAGAATGATAATGAACTAATTAATCAAACTGTGCAACTAATTTACTAACTAGACAAATTGCAATTAAATGACCATAATATTATAATAAAAGTTAACATGACAACAGAGTCATCTTCAAACGAAATAATTGATCAACTCAACTAATAAAATCATTCTCAAACAAAATAACATGTATACAAGTTATGTTAGAGATAGTAGCTAGTGCATGGTATGTTAGTTATCATTGATTAGGTATATGTTTCTCTAAGTGCCAAAGCTGTACGCCATTATAAATCATCATGTATACAAGCTAAGAAGAGATTGAAAGTTTCATCTTGTTAGAAGAAGTTATTTTATAGAGTTTCTTTGACGTCCAGAGGAGCCTCTATTTTACCATCAAGGGCATTTTTATTATCATTTCCAGCCCCTAATACGTAGTCAGTGTTGAACATATAACCTACTTTGGAAAACTTGAGTACATTATCACAGGAAAACAGTCGAGAATAGAGAAAAAAAAAAAGTTCTGCGCTTTAAAGGCAAATTTCAGGAATCTGATCAGTTCTCAAAGATGCAGCAAATTGGCATAAAAATCAAAGTTCATCATTTAAATGGAAAATATACCGTTGAAAAATTAAATATAAGTACACCAGTGAGAGTAGGGTGTATATATGGGGCATCGCCATGGTAAGTGCGCACGCAAAAAAACTGTGGCAAGTGACCACGGCCGATTTATTTCAACACAGTTACGCTGCACCTGCATAATTTTGCCTCATTTCTACATAATTATGCTATAGGCACATAAATTTTTTCTACCAACAAGAAGTTAAGGCTCTCTTTCCCCTTGCCTTTTAGGTCTTAAGATGCCATACATTCTTCAACTCCAATATCATACTTACCACTATTTGCAGTTTACAAGAATAACATGCCAGAATGTAGCAGCTTCAACGAAATTCAGAGCACAAACTTTAACAACTGGGCATTAATGCAGTAAATTGTGACCGTATGTTATCTATGTTTATGGTAAGGATTTGAATTTTCCATTTACTGAGGAATGAAACCAGAACCACCGATCTGTTTGAGTGTGTGAGGATTCAAAAAAAAGTTAGTTGTTTTAAATCTCTATCTCTCTATTTATAGATTAGAAACTTTTAAGACAATTTCACGAACTGGAGTGGCTAGCGAAATGGGTGCTATTGTTGTCTGCCGTCTCAAGAGTTTCAATCCGAAGCTCTTGAAAGAAAGGAGATGTTCTTAATGTCAAATCAGGTTGAATCTAGACGCAACTTTAAAAAATCCCGAATACTTGTAGAAGGTGCTTGAAGAGATGGATTACACATCCAATAATGGCATGTACGTGACAACTAAAAAGACAAGTCTGTATGCTTGCTAATCATTAAGCTAGGGTTCCTAAGTATCCAAAGTACCCCAAACATTATGGTGAAGGGAAGATGGAAAAATGAACAAAAATTTACCTTGCAGATGGGGAAAAGGCAGTCCCCAAGGACCATGTGGGAAGCTTGTGAGAGTCAAGTATGGACCCCTTGCAAGTCGGGGTAAGCATATGCCCGAACCAAGTCGGGCTTGGGCCTTAAAATTGAACAGTATATATATATATATATATATATATATATATATATATATATATATATTAAAGCGGACTGGGCCAAACCTGGTTGGTCTTCAAGTTTGAGCGGCAGCCTAACCTAACCCTACTTGCAAGAGTCCAAATATGAACAGTGCTATTTTGTGACAATGGGACTGATCTATCTTCATCGGTGTCCACCAGAAAATGAAATTGATGGTGTTCTTCACGCGAAATGCGACCTAAATATCTCAAGTCGGATCCATTTTTTTGTAAAATTGCTCTTCCTAAAGTCAAATACTAGTTGATATTTATTTTTTTTCAAATGTAATTACATATGTATGACCTTATAAACTGTTAATTAAAGTTATTTATTTTAGTAGCACACACAGTTTAAAAAAAAACATTTTTTGATGTTGCAGGAAAGCTCGGTCCTTCTAAAGCTGTACCCCAGGTAGTGCCCTCGTACGGACAACCACCTGCACCCCCTGTTGGCTGCGAATATGGCATGTGTGGATACAACTGCTGCCCAGCTGATGCAGAACACAGCGAATCTGGAAAGAAGGTGGGGGTGGCCAAAGCTGATGAGCAAGAAGGTCAGGGGCTTGGTGCCGGCCATGGAGGCGGCAGATCATGATGATACAAGCATCCTTCCGCCGTATATGCATTCTGGATGATCAGCACGAAGCTGGAGTGCTACTACAACTCATTTGCAGTGATGTCTATGCGTTTTCCATGAGTCTAAGGAAGTGTGCGTTTTCTCAAAGTGTTGATGCAATAAGATACTGGTTGGAGAATGCAGGTGGCTTTCTATTTCCAATAATATATATATGCACCAGACATTAGCATGCCAGACATTCCAGACATCGAGGAAAATCATTTGATTAAACCTGGTTTTGGAAAACTAAGTTTTTAAAGGAAAACCTGGTTTTTGTTATGAACCGGTCATCTCTAGTGACAAAATCTGACCAACTAACAACAATGTTTTGCCCTCTATCCTCCAAACGGATTTAAAAGTTTAAACTTTGGCAGCATGATTAAACCATTTGATAGTCAGTAGGATATATGTTAGGCCTTCAACACAAGAATATATGCGAGTTTGAAGCAAGAAGTATGCGAGTTGGGTCCAGAAATAACCAAATTAACTATGTGAAAATAAGAAGACTGTTCCTATAAGGACAACTTAAAACAATGAAGTTGCTTTTTTTGTTTCGAAGACTAACTGAACTTGGCCTAAGGTTGTAGAACACAAAGACCCTGCTGGTGACGGAACATAGAACCTGCACCTCATTTCTATGAAGGAACGCTGCAATTGAATAATTTTTTTTTCTGCCAATGGGCACACGAAGTGAAGACTCTTTCTCCTTCCTCTGGCCTTTAGGTCGAGTGCATGTATGGTAACTCTTTGACAGAGTGCCATGGGTAAGGTCCTTCATTATGCTTCAGCTTGCATATCGATAGTCGTTTTTATAGCATAACCTATTGGTATCCTAGGGATTCAAAATGAACACTTGGTTGGTACCATCGCCCCTTCAATTAAAAAAGATCTTGCTCCGCTATTAAATAGAGGGGGTATGCTGAGCTATAGATTGTGCTTGGAAAAGGAATAACTGTCGCAGAGAGAAACTGTGGTAGCTGCCGCTTCGACAGTGGACACATTTGATGGAAATTAAATGCTGAAGTGCCATACCGTAAGATACCCACCATAAGAAACTAAAAGATGATTTAATGACAGCATTCAAACTAGATTGATCAGCGGCAGATTTCCAGCTTAAAAATACAGCGATCTAGAACTGGATTGAATGCGTTAATAAATTAGTTGATGTGGAAACAAGAATGTTGACTTACAAAGTTCTAAATATTTGGACCTTCGAATTGCCTCCCATCTTTGTGAAATCTAAATAAGACTTCACATTATAAAAACAAGCTACTATAAGATCCCCTTTGGATGACGCCCAAAACTACCTTTAGAAATACCAATCATGGTAGATGTCCACCAGAAAATGATGGGATTCTTCCAGTGAAGATGTGATAAAAAAATCTCAAGTCAGATCCTAAGTCACAGTGGTACCACGTACCGGTACGGCGGTACGTTCTGGTACGGCCCAGATCTGGATCCGGGTCGGATCCAGATTCAAACATCATTATAACAAAAAAAACTCAAAAAATTTACTTGTTTTTGGTTTTTTCTTATTTTTTTTTACTTTAACATAAGAAGTCTCATTATAACTTAAAAAAATCATGATTTTAAGTTACTTGTGGTTTAATTATATATAATAATTATGGTTTAATTATATATAATAACTATTTTTTTGAATTAATTATATATAATAATCGCCGTACCCGTACCATGATTTAAAAAAATACCGCATCCATACCCCCGTACCCGAACCCGTACCTGTACCCGTGTGACATAGGTCAGATCCAATCCGAGGGTTCCCGATAAGGTGGACAGAAAAATCCCTTTCAAGGAGAGATCGGAAAGGCAGCAAAATATGCAATGTATGCACCTTATCGTATCCATCGTTTTCCACTCAGAGACCTCAACTCGTAAATTTGTTTTCCTTTCTCTAAAAATCAACCATCTGAACTATATAGTGTTTATCGTTGAAAAGTCAAATTTACTTTGATTGATAGTGCGATTTCATATTTTTAATTTGTCGTCGCTTTAGGGGGACATTTTTGTTGGGCGAAAGATAGAGATCAATTAATGACGATAACATACATGTAGGAGGCTGCAAACTATTTTTGCAATAATAATAGTCTTTTATATGCAGTGGATTTCATTAAAAAAACAACCACTTTATATATGTAAATATGTTTTGATAATATATAGGTAAAAATAAGATTACTTGGGTAAGAAAAACAAAAACCAGGCCTATCGAATCAATTACTATTTTTTTTTAAACTAACCTTGTAGATATGATCCTAAGAGTGATTTAATGAGAAACATATATTAAGTTAGCTGTTTTCTTACTTAAATAATGCTTTTTAATAGTAAAAAACGAATGACTCTTACGATATCAAAATTTTGGTAGTATAAAGATCAATGGCTTTTACAAAATTGACTAAAACTAAAATATGATTTATAGTAAATTAGAGCTTCCTCAAGGATTGGAACACAAAGGTAAAGAAAATCTGGTCTGCAAACTGAAAAAATCAATTTATGGTCTCAAGCAATCTCCCCGTGCCTGGTACTCAAAACTGAGTTCAGCTCTGATAAACTTTGTATATTATTGCAGCATTTCCGATAATTCGTTATTCATTTATCGTTCACATAATGAAACTATCTTGCTTTTAGTATATGTGGATGATATTGTCATTACAGGGACGCCCAAAAAGTTGATAGAAGAAACCAAGAAATATATGCATCAGAAATTTTAGATCAAAGATCTTGGACGATTAAAATACTTTCTTGGAATTGAAGTAAGTCATTCAAAGAAATGTATATTTCTATCTCAAAGAAAATATACTTTGGATCTACTGAAAGAAACAGAAAAATTGGGATCGAAACCTACAATGACACCAATTGAGGTCAATCACAACTTAGACATGACTGCCAATGACGTGCCTAGCAAGAACATTAAAAGATATCAGAGGATGGTTTGGAAACTCATATATTTGACAGTCACCAGGCCAGATATAACATTCACCGTAAGTGAAGTAAGTAAATATATGCACGCTCCTCAAAGTACACATTTTCATGCCATCGATCGCATTCTAAGATACTTAAAGGGGGCTCCTGGCAGAGGCATTTGGATGAAACATAATAAAAACATTTCTATTGAAGGTTTTTCAGACGCTGATTGGGCTGGCAGTAAGTCAGATAGAAGATCCACCACCATCTATTGTGTAACCATTGGAGGAAATTTAGTTTCATGGAAAAGTAAGAAGCAAAAAATCATCTTGAGGTCTAGCGCAGAAGCAGAGTACAGAGCTATGGCAAACACAGCTTGTGAACTAACTTGGCTCAAGGCAATAATAACAGAAATGAGGTTTAACTTATCCCCCTCCCATGAAACTATATTGTGACAATCAAGCCGCAATGCATATAGCTGCAAACTTAGTGTTTCATGAACGGACAAAACACATTGAAATTGATTGTCATTTCATTCGTGAAAAGGTCCAAAATGAAAGTATTATTACACCATTTGTTAGAAGTGAAGATCAATATGCAGATATATTCACCAAACCCGTCACCAAAGACAAGTTAACCGACACCATGACCAAGTTGGAAATTGTTAATCTTCACTCTTCCCAACTTGAGGGGGAGTGTTAAGCGGTTAATAGAAGGAAGGAAGCTCTGTACTGGGAAACTAAATTCATGAGGATGTCGATGCTGCCTTGGGGACGTCTCTTTGGTGCTGGCTTACCAACTTTGATGGTTACCATTTCAATGGTTGCCATCTTCATTGATTTCCTTCCCTCCTTATTACTTTCCAAAGTGTCATACCTTGTAACGGTATCTACACTCACTATAAAATGGTGCTCTACCTTGTAACGAGTGTAGCAGGAAATATTCTCATTCAATAAGAGCTTCCTCCTTCCTCCCATGGACGTAGGCAATTGAATGCCGAACCACATATACGGGCGTCTCTAGTATTTACATTCTTCTTTTCTATAGTTTCAAATTAGATAGATTCATGGAACACTAGTATGTTATTTTCTCCTTTTAATTTGCTTCTTCTTTTAGTGTTTCATGAATTTTCCAATCGTTAGGGGCTGTTTGGCATCCTTAATAGGTTATTCTTGTCCATTGATTGTTCTCTAAAATTTAGAGTAGATTCATAGAAAACTATGTTATAGAGTTCGTAAATCTGTCTCAGTTTATAAGAAAGTCTCACTAGACAGTAACAATTTATTAGTGGAGCCAAACGAGCCAAAGAAAAAGAAAATTGAAAGGACGGTAGGACCTTCTACCATGGACTTGAGCTTTCTTCTATATATTTTATTACAAGTAAAAATTTGGGTTTGGTTTATCATCCCAAGTACTGTAATAAAGTGCCCGAATACTCCACAGCTAAGTTTGAGAGTGACTAACTACCTGCTCAGCACAGTTGAGTTTGGTTTTATCATCCCAGATACAGTTTAGCTGTTCTTTGGCCCATGTAGGAATCTGGATTTTGATGTTTCTTCTGCTTAGTATTGTCAATCCCTTATGACATGATCAGGTACTCTCCATTATCTTATTTCTTGTATGGCATTTATTTATTCAAGTGCCTTTTTGGATAATTGTGCAACATGTACATAGACCCACTATTTTTCAGGTGCTTCATTCCTTTTTCTGAAAAATTTGCCGGCATAACCTAAGCAAATGCAATTGGTTTTGCCGTGCGGCACATATTGAAAGACGATTAGGTGGTTTCTTAAACTTTTGTAATTTCTCTTACAATTAACTTGTGTAGTCTACATCACTATGTGGAGCAAAGGACTAGGTTTTGATGCAATCTCCTGACATTAATGTTATAATTACTGACACTTTATGAACGCTGATCGGTTATGTTTTAGGTTCATTCTTCTGTTGGGAGAACTTTAAAACAACATGAACTAACAAGGACTTCAGCAACAAACGAGCTTGTATGGTTTATGGCATATATGCTTTCATAATGTAATTCTTATGTGGTTGTGCATGTTGCATGCTTTTATGTGGAAGGAGAAAGTGATGGTGTATTCTTTTTTCTAACGTTTTGGAGGCATACGCTCTATTGGTCTTGCCAATATTTCTGGACCACAGATTTTACGGTTTTCTGTGCTGGTTAATCTCTGATATCTATGGAGTGTAATTAGCTTATATCTGGTTGACATGCTTCATTTTAAGTCATTGATCTTTCTCACTTCACAAACGATACGAGCTTCTTTTTCTTAATTTTTTGGGATTACTGGCTTCCTTCTGTACTGGCAACAAGAAGGCCTACCTCGGTTACGGTTGATATTGACTGCTAGATTACTCAAGGGAATAAGTACGTGGTAAATTATGTATAAATACTGTTTGCAAGTTAGGCAAGTCTGTACATTTTGTATTACTTGTGGAAGATTAATATGTAAAAATATCTCTGATTGTTAAAAAAAAAAGAAAAAAAGAAAGGAAAAATCATCAAAGGTAGTGGTAGCCCCAGTGAACACAACGGCTCTTGCTTTAGGTAGTGTAGCGCCATAAGTATAACAGTCTGGCGCTAGGGCCAATTAAAATGGTCCATTTTGTTGCTACATTAACACCAGAGTCTTTTAATTTGAACCGCAACAGTTTCTTAACCCACGGCCAGGGTGGGTTAGCCGTCATGAAGCAGGTGCGAGTTTGAAGCGCAACAGTTTCTTAACTGGAGAAAAATAACCGTGTGCATTTTGGTGAGATATGATTAAGCTAATTACTGCAGATAATAAGTTACGATATTCCAAACTTGTAGCATAGGAGTGCAGCTATAATTTTTTTAGATGCGGCACTAAATATATGATTAACAAATTTTCAATTTACCATAGAACAGTGACCTGGATATGGCGGGACTATTAATTAAACACAAGTTTACCAGAGTTTCAATACTAAATTAACGTTTTAAGGAACGAGTTTCATGGGGAGTATGCCCCTGTGTAACAGAAGTGAAAGATCGCCGAGTCGATTACATTCTCTGATCTCCCATTGTGAACCCGAGCCTGCTTTACTGTTACAGATGCCCACACCCTTGCTGCGCTTTTTCTGGAACCCATCTAGTGTCCTTCAAGGAACTGAACTGCCTTAAGATAGGAAGGATAGCCCGCAACAGACCATTCTCGAGCACAGCAGGTGATTAGGTGTCAGCAGCTATGGCAGACATGGAGTCCTTGGACATGGTCGGAAGTGAAAATGCTGAAGTGCCAACCGTAAGAAAATACCCACCATAAGAAACTAAGAGATTATTTAATGACAGAGTTCAAACTGGATTGATCAGCCACAGAAATCGCTGCTTAAAAATACGGCGATCTAGAACTGGATTGATTCCGTTCATATTAATCAGTTAATGAATTAGTTGATGTGGAAATAAGAATGTTAAAACTTACAAAGTTATAAAAAATTGGACCTTTGAATTGCCTCCCATCTTTGTGAAATCCAATTAAGACTTCACATTAGAAAAATAAGCAAACTTGCAGACCCCGTTTGGATGACGCCCAAAACTATGTTAAGAATTAAACCAGGTTTTGTGCAATTAAGTTTTTGAAGGAAAGCCTGGCTTTTGTTATGAATATGATCCAGTCATTTGTAGACGGGTGTTAGATTAGATTGGCTGATTGGGAATGATCTGGGGCCATTTTCCGGTCAGCTTTGTCTGAAAAAGAGTTTTGGTATCCATGTTACATATTTTTCATTTCGAGCTACATGATCAGGGTTCAAGGTCACTTAGGATGGGTAGCTCAAGCTGTACCATCGTGGTCCGGCAAGTGGCCGGAAAATGGTCATTCTTTTTCTCATGTAACTTGGATTTTGACATGTAAATAGAGTAAAAACCATATTGACTTGCTGGATGCCCGATTTAATGGCAAAACCTGACTAACTTACAATTACGTTTTGCCCTTTGTCCTCCAAACGGATTTAAAAGTTGAACTTTGGCAGCATGATCAAACCATTTTATCGTGAGTAGGTTATATGTTAGGCCTTTGACAGAAGTATATATGTGAGCTAGGGGCAAGAAGTATGTGAGTTAGTTGCAGGAAACACCAAATTACCTATGTTATGGCAAGGTATGCATGTTTACCATATCTTATGGCAAAAAAGGCTACTTGCTTTAAATCTCTCTCTCTCTCTCTGTATATATATATATATATATATATATATATATAGAGCTCCAATTCGAAGATCTTGGAAAAGGAGGAAAGTTCTTAAAATCGAATCAGTTTGAATCTAGTGGCCTTGACACAACTTTAAAAAATCGTGAACACTTGAAGAAGACGATTGAAGAGATGGTCGATTACATATGGAATAACGACATGTACATGACAGCCCCGGTGAGACTGGTTAATTTATGTCGATGGGGACAACTGCTAGCTGCTCATTCACTACTATTTAGATTAGGACAAGGCTGGCGGAGGGAGGTGTGGGCAGTTGCCCACATAGAACCCAAAAATTTTCTTAATTGTATATTGATATTTTTGAGCATTTTTTTTAGTTACATGTTAGTGCTCCTTAAAATTTAAAATTTTATATTTGGCACCCCTTGGCCAGACTTTTCTCTCCACCTCTGCTGTCCCTATGGAACATGTCCTTCTTCTCTGCCTGATGCCCAGCCTCACTTGCCAGAAGAGTCCAAATATGAAACAAGGGTCCAAATATGGAGAGTGTTGTTTTCATACAATTGGACTGATCCATCTTGGTGGGTGTCCACTAGAAAATGATGGGATTAAATATGACCTAAAAATCTCAGATTCAATCCGACGGTCCCCGATAAGGTGCACAAAAGAATCCCTCTTAAGGAGAGATCAGAAAGACAGCAAAAAATGCAATGTATGCTCATCGGATCCATCCATTAGAGACCTCAATTAGCATATTTGTTTTCTTTCTCTAAAAAGAAAAATCAATCAGCTGAATTATACAATGCCTATCGTTGAAAAGTCAAATCTACTTTGAACGGTAGTATGTTTTCAATCTTTTTTAATATTCCGTCGCTTTAGGTTTTTAATGGCAACTGCTAGCTGCTCATTAAGCTAGGGTTCCTAATTATCCATAGTACCCCAAACATTAAGGTGAAGGGAAGATGAAAAAATGATCAACATTTACGGGAGTTCCCATAGATCACGTGGAAGGCTTGTAAGAGTCGAGCATGGACCCCTTGCAAGTCGGGGTGCGTATCTACCCAAACCAACTCGGGGTTGGGCCTTAAAATTCAGCTATATATATATATATATATATATATATTAATTATATTTGGATCTCAAGTTTGAGCAGCTACTTGCAAGAGTCCAAATATGAACAGTGCTATCTTGTTACAATGGGACTGATATATCTTCACCGGTGTCCACCAGAAAATGAAAATGATGGTGTTCTTCACGCGAATGCGACCTAAATGCCGCAAGTAGGTTCCAATCCAATTAGGGGTGGAGCCAGGATTTTGTCCAAGATGAGCCAAATAATCCAACCTCAAATTTGAATAGGATCAAACTGAACCTAAATAAAAAACATACAATGTACAACTAATTTTTTTTTTCAAATATATTTCTTTTTTCCAACTAGTTCGAGGGGGGCCACGGCCAAGACGGCCACCCCCTCCCTCCGCCCCTGAATCCAATGGTCCCCGAGAAAGAGGACAACAGAGGCCCTCTTAAGAGGGGACCTGGTTAGATGCACTTATTCGTTGGCCTAGTATGGTTACGATGAAAATAGCTGCAGTTCACACACACAAAAAAAAACGACAAAAATAAAAATAAAAAAAGTACAAATCTAGAAAGGACATTCTTATTTTAAAAAATTACCAAAATGTCTCCATGTTCTTAATGCTTGCAAATCAATATTTCTTAGAGGAGAGAACAAAAAAACAGCAATAAATGCCATATATATTCCTTATCTGACCCATCATTTTCCAGCCATAAAAACCTTACTTTTTGTATTGGCTTTCTTTTCTCTAAAAAAACCGTCTGAATTATATATATATATATATATTGGGACTGTTATGGGCCCATTTTCTAGTCAATCTTGTCGGGAAAAAAGAAATGGTGTCCATGTTGCTTATTTTTCTTTTAGTGCTGCACGCTGATCAGTTTCACGGTCACTTAGCATGGGCAGCTCAAACTGCACCTTCATGGTCCTGCAAGTGGCCGGAAGATGGTGATTCCTTTTGTTGTGTATCTTGGATTTTGACATGTAAACAGAGTAAAAACTTAACTTAAATTGACGATATTGGCTTGCCAAAACACAGACCCCTCCTACAAGGACATGGTAAAATCAAAGAAGTTCTTTATTTTATTTTTAAAATACAATAGGTGACCTTGGCCTAAGAGTGTAGAACATAGGCCACTGAACATGGAACCTGCCCCTCATTGTAACGATTGGATTGATCCATCTTGGTGTGTCCACCCAGAAAATGATGGGACTCTTCCCAAGTCAGATACAATTCGAGGGTCCCCGATAAGGAAGACTTATAAACAGCAAAAATGACACATATAATCCTTAGCTTATTCATTGTTTTCCAGCCTTAGAAACGTCAATTATTCTATTTTGTCTTCCTTTTTTCTAAAATATAATCTGCCAATTAAGACAATAACATGCACTTAGAAGGCTACAAACTGTTTTAGGAATAATAATGTTGTTTTGTAGAGGTGAATATCATTACAAAACAACCACTTTAACACGTACATCTATCTTTTAGTTAATCCTTGGTTTTTATTTTTTACATGATGCGCTTTAATTATAAGACAAATAAGGTAAATGCACTACAATAGAATGTAGAAACACCTACGCGCTATAGAAAAATAGAACTGCATAACGAGTCAAGCCAACTGGATTTCAACCCAAACTTACTCGTAAAACTTGACTGGAGCTCAACTTGTTAGTGAATGAGTCAAGCTTGAGCTTAAATTTATGCTCGAAATGTTAAATGAATAGAGTTTCAGTTTAAAACCTCAACTTGTTTAAACTCACTTGGCTAAACTACATGAACGTGTCATGAATGAGGGATTTTGCTGTCGTTAAGTTTTTTTATAAGTGATATTTGGACACAGAATGTGTACATTCTTTCTTTGGGTTTTCTGTTGTTTGTCATTGAATCAGTGCAAAAAAAGAGTAAAAAACTTAACAAGTTAACCGAGTTAAAAGAAAAGGGTCATGTTAAGTTCACAAAAACGAGTGAAACGGGTTTAGCAAGTCGAGCTCAGTGCTGTATCGTGGACGACGTCAAGCTCGAGATGGTGCATTGGAACTTGACTTGGGGTCCAGCTGTGCTTGAGGTCCAGAATTTCGACGAGGATCGTGTGAATAGGGGTTGCGAGGTGGCCAATGAAACTGGCGCCAGTCGACGCTTTTTACTTTGTCACGCGGAGATGATTGTGTCACGCATCGGTAGTCTGCCCCAGGCACCGATGCTGTAGAGCTTTTTTTTCTTTCTTTTTTTCCTAAATAACCAATATTTCAGTTAACAAATATATGCCCAACGCTCACTTTTTCTCCTTCGTAGGGTGGGTGGGCGTCGGGCCGGTTCGGCCTGCTAAGACCCGACCCGGGTCGGTCCGTCGGGCCTAAAGCTCGGGCGCAAACTCGGCCTGGTAATATTGTCGGGCCGGGTATCGGGCCAGGCCACCAAAAATCAAGTCCGACCCGGGTGCTCGAAAAGAAGGAGACGGAGAGGAGGGAGAGCGGAGAGGGAGACCGAAAGGGAGAGGGAGAGGGGAGAGGGAAAGGAGGAAGGAGAAGGAGAGGACTGAGGGAGACGAGAAGGGAGAGAGGGAGGGGAGCCCGGGAGTCAGGCCCGGCCAGGCCTAATTAGAGATATTCAAATATGTTAACTAAACTGGATGACGTAGTGAGCGTGACGAAATATATGTCTTTTAATTTGAATCATCTAAAAATGCAGCTGCCCCTACTTCTTTCCCTCTCCACATCTACATTATAAATAGCGCAAGAGGGTTTGCATGTTCCCTACCCCTGAACGCTCCCTCCTACTCTTTCCCTTTCCCTGTCCCTCTTGTCGTCAAGATATGGCCCTAAAACTCTCTTCCTTTTCCGTCCTCTTTGTGCTTCTACTGCTGGTCCTCCCCCATGTTTTGGCACGACAAATGGTGAAGGACCAAGGTTTGTGAATTCTAAAGATGTTTCTCTTCTCTGCTCCAATTATCCGATATTTACAACTTTACGGGTAATGAATCTGAAATGATGGTCATATCCTCTTCGGATATTTTATTACACGGGTAAAACACATTCGTTTCCCTCTTATTATTTTTTCACTCTCTTATCCTTTGAAGGCAGTATTTCAAACTCTTCAAGAAACTGCTTGATTGGTTTTTATCTTTGTAGTTTAGACTTCACCGTTTCGTTTTCTTGGAATAGACCACCTATGACCATAAAGTCTAGTATCTATATGTTTTCCGTAAAATTGCTCTTCCTAAAGCCCGACATTAGTTGTTATTTATTTTCTTCAAGCGTAGTTATATATAGGACCTTCTAAGCTGCCAATTCACGTTAATTTCTTTTAATAGTATATATATATATATATATAAGGAAAACATCCTCCAATAAGAATATATTTGTCTTCACTAATTGCACGGAGAATATATTTTTTTAATGAGGCCACATTAAGCTACTAGGCCGTCTCTAATTTGCCATACAATAAGAAAACATCGTCCAGAGCTAACAGGAGATAGAGATAGATAATTGAATGGCTAGCCGTTGTGTGAATGCATGTGTGTTAGAGTGAAAGCTGATCTAGTTAATATACGTATTAATTACCCATAATTATTTGCATTCCAACTTAGTAGCAGGTTTGAAAGATTTGACTGTGAAAGATCAGTACGGACAAGTCAATCCACCCCCTGTTGGCTGCGATAATGGCTGGTGTGGCTACTCCTGCTGCCCACCTGATGCAGAATACAAAGAAACTGGAAAGAAGGTGGGGTTGGCAAAAGCTGAAGAGCAAGAAGGGCAGGGGTTTGTTGGCGGCAGATCATGATGATATAAGGATCGTTCCGCCATGTATGCATTCTGGATGATAAGCAAGAAGCTCGAGTGCTGTAGCTACAACTCATTTGATTTGGGTTCAAAGGTGATGTCTATGAGTTGTCCATGAGTGTAAGGAAGTGTGCGTTGTCTCAAAGTGTCTATGTAGTAAGATACTGGTTGGATAATGCTGGTGGTTTTCTATTTCCAATAAAGAAGTTCCTGTTCCTTATTTAATATGCATTTTCGCATATATACATGCTTCCTTCATCTCTCTCTCTCTCTCTCTCTCTCTCTATATATATATATATATATATATATATATATATATATATATATATATATATATATATATATATATATATATATGTGTGTGTGTGTGTGTGTGTGTCCAGAGGGAAGTATGATTCACTTTTTCATTTTCAAAAAACAAAGCTCGGATTTCGGCTGTATAACAAAAGCAAGATTAACTTTGTAACTCTTTTTTCTTAAATTTAAGTGCTTATCGCCTACGTAATTTCAAGTGGTTAAATGAGAAAAATATAACTTATGCGTGTATTTGTTATTCTATCAAGAACCTAAGCATTATTTTGTTTGTCATTTTCTGTACAACTTAGAGTGGCAACCGCAACTAAGGATGGGCACCGGGCCGGGCCGCCGCCGGGTACCCCGTACCCGGCCCGTCACGGGCCCAAGCCCGGGCCTTGGAAAAAGCTAGCCGGGCCGGGCCGGGCCCGGGAAAAATCGTTAACGGGCCGGGCACGGGCTTGATATGCCGGCCTGGGTCAGCCCGTTAAAAATTAAAAAATATATTTTTTTAATTTTAATATCATAGTGGGGGTGTTAGATGGGATAGGCTGATTGGTATTGTCTTGGGGCCTTTTTCCGGCCAGCCTTGTTTGGAAAAGAATTTGGGTGTCTACGTTACTTATTTTTCGTTTCGTGCTACAGTGCTACATGATCAGACATACCTTCCTCTTTCCAGAAGTTGCTGGAAAATAGTCGTTTTTTTTCTCATTTAACTTAGATTTTTGACATGTAGACCGAGTAAAAGCTTTACTTTTTACGATATTGGCTTGCCAAAAACAACTTACTGACAAAATCTGACCAACTTATAACTATGTTTTGCCCACTATCCTCGAAACGGATTTAAAAGTTAAAACTTTGGCAGGATGATTAAACCATTTGATAGTCAGTAGGATATATGTTAGGCCTTCAGCCGAAGTATATAGCGAGTTTGAAGCAAGAAGTATGTGAGTTGGCGGCAGAAATAACCAAATCAACTATCTAAAAACAAGAAGACTCTTCCTATAAGGACAAGGTAAAAACAAGAAAGTTACAATTGGTTTTTCTAAAAGACTAAAATCGTTTGACATCAGGGGGATTGTGGAAGTGTCCAATGTATTTACCTCAAAAACATGAATATGTCTCAAAATTTAGGGTAGATACATGGAACACTTTAAGAGTATTCTTCCTGGCAAATACGCTGAAGTCAGCTTGCATATAGTTACTTATTTTTATAGCATAAGGTGTTTGTATCCTAGCGATTCGAAATGAAAACTTGGTTGGAACCATCGCCCCCTCAGCCAAAAAATTCTTGCTCCGCTATTAGATAGAGGGGTATACGGAGCTACAGATTGTGCTTGGGAAAGGAATAATTGTTGCAGAGAAACTGTGGCTTGCTGCCGCTTCGACGGTGGACATATTTGAAGGAAATTAAATGCTGAAGTGCCAACCGTTAGAAAATACCCACCAGGAAAAGATTACTTAATGACTGCGTTCAAACTAGTTTGATCAGCGACAGATTTCGCAGTTTAAAAATACACCGATCTAGAACCAGATTTAAATCCGTTCATGGATTAGTTGATGTGAAAATGAGAATGTTAACTTACAAAGTTCTAAATAATTGGACCTTTGAATTGCCTCCCATCTTTGTGAAATCCAAATACGACTTCACATTAGAAAAATAAGCAACTTTTAAGACCCCCTTTAGATGACGACCAAAACTAAGTTAAGAATTACCAATCTTGGTAGAAGTCCACCAGAAAATGATGGGATTCTTCCAGTGAAGATGTGATCTAAAAATCTCAAGTCAGATCCAATCCGAGGGTCCCCGATAAGGTGGACAGAAGAATCCCTCTTAAGGAGAGATCGGAAAGACGGCACAATATGCAATGTATGCACCTTATCGGATCTATCGTTTTCCAGCTTTAGAGACCTCAATTCGTATATTTGTTTTCCTTTCTCTAAAAATCAATCAACTGAATTATACAATGCTTATCGTTGAAAAGTCATATCTACTTTGAACGGTAGTGCGATTTCTTGTTTTTTTAATATGCCGTCGCTTTAGTGGCGCATTTTTGTCGGGCAAAAGACAGCGATCAATTAATGAAGATAACGTACATATAGAAGGCCTCAAATTATTTTTGCAATAATAATGGTCTTTTATATGCAGTGGATTTCATTAAAAAGAAAACAATCACATTATATATGTAAATATCTTTTGATAATATATAGGTAAAAATCAGACTACTTGGTAAAAAAACAAAAACCATGTAATTTAAAGTTTAGGCCTACTTATGGTTTCGAATATGATTCTTTTGCTATGTTTTAAGTTGCATATCAATACCCGTTTTTAAAGCATAGGACGTTGGCTCTCCATGAATTCGAAGTGGAGATTGACCACCTACCATTGGACAACTTCCTGCATGATCATTCTCTATCAATAATTTAAGCTTTTACTGTTTACAAAATTTAAACCTTTATGGTTTACAAAAAGTAAGCTTTCTCGTAGCATTCAAGGAACTAGAAATGAGGTGTTTGGATGATAACCCAAAACCAAATTTTGAAGGTAAAACACAAGTTTGCTTTATGTGATTTGGATGACGTGAAAACTGGGTTTGAGCCAACTGATATGTACTATGCGTTTATATTTGATTCAGGGGCCCACTCTTGTTAGGGTACCCCTTATCCGAACCTTGGTTTTCCAGCCCCACATGCTTTACTTTCTTTCGTCTAAATAATCATGCATCTGAATTATATCGTGCTTAACGTTGACAAGTCAAATATGCATGGAAGCGTATAATATTTCACCTTTTTTTTAGTTTCCCTACGGTTTAATCATGCATTTTTCTTGGGGAACTTTATCCTTGCCCAAAGATGGCTGGGATCAGCTAGTGATGCCAAAAATATATGTAGACAGATGCAAACTACTTTTGCTATAATGTTCTTCTGTGAGGTGAATCAATGATTTTCAGTGTCCAAGGCATACGGCTTACGGCTTACAAGGCAGCAAACAAGGTCAAGAGGAGGTACTAAGGCCTATTATTCTATTGGCCACAATTTCTTGCCCACAAACACGTACGTAGGGTTCAATCCAAAGATTACGGAACTGGAACTAGAAAATGGCCTTAATATTAAATTAGATTGAACATAATTAAGGTGTCGAGACAACTTTAAATTCTAAATACTTGAGGATGTGTTTTAGAAAAGATGTTCACATATGGTACAGCTATAACTGATTTAATCACTTTTTAAAGCCAATCGTAATTTTGTTCGTAGTTATAGTTATTTACTTTGTTTTTTTATGACCAATTAAAAAATTGTTAGTTATTTATTTAGTGCCCGTGAAGTACAATTTATGGCTTCACCACTGTATATGGTTAATAATAGCATATCTAGACTGTTCATTCATGTAAGGAACAATATTGAGTGGAGATTGACCACCTACCATTTAAGTCCATTTAATTTTTTAGTGGTATAGTACCTAATGGGCCCTATCGTTAACCATGAATGACTCTAAAGATCATGCCTAAGGACACGATGTACCATACGCGATGTGTAAAAGGTACTTAAAAAGACGTTGCACAAAGTTTAATGTGTGTCCATTCTAACCACAATTTTAAAATTAATTAGTGATTTTTTTGCAATCTAATCGTATAGACATTAACTTAAATAGTGATTTGATGAAAAACATATATTAAGTTAATCATTTTCTTATTTAAACAATGTTTTTTTTAAATACTAAAAAATAAACTACTTTTGTAACACAAAATTTTGATTGTAGAAAGATGCACTTTTTTTTTTTTTTACAAAAATGACTTAAACATGAATTATATTAAATTATTGTTTATAAGCACATTAGAATGTCCCCATTTTGTTTCAAACACTTTTTAACACGGATTCAATGGTTTTGGGCAACTAACTTATTAAAGTAAAGCTGGCTTTTGTTATGATCCGTGCATTTCTTGACAGGTATTGGATGGGATTGGCTGATTGATAATGTCCAGGGACCATTTTCCAGTTAGCTTTGTTTCAAAAAGAAGTTTGGTGTCCATGTTACTTATTTTTCTTTAGCATGTTTACTTTATAATGAGTAGGCTATATGTTAAACCTGTAACACAAATATATTTGTGAGTTAGGGGCAAGAAGTATGTGAATTGGGGGGCAGAAATAACCAAATTAACTAGACCCAGGAAGAAGACTCCTCCGATAAAGACAACGTGAACACAAAGAAGTTACCTTTTTAGAAGACAAAAAAATTTCCTTAGCCTAACACGGTAGAGTACAAGGCTTCTGCTGGCCACCGCACATGAAACCTGGGCCTTATTTCTACATAGTAACTTGTACCTGAATGACCTTTTAAAAGACAATATTGCTCCTTCCCCTTTCCCTACTTTTACCAGGGTTACTCGCCTTTACCAGGGTTGCTTTGGGGTGTGAGTGGATGTATGGTACACCTTTTAACTCAAGTGTCAACTTTGGGATTTCAATCTCAAACGTTAACAACGAGTGTTAATGTTGTTAACTGTGACCGTATGTTGCCTTGGTTTCTTTTCATGGTTCATAATTTTCCTTCTAGTGTCAAAAGAAGTGACCGAGCTGTTTGAATGTGCGAGGCCAACGGATGAAAGGGCTTGCATGTCCACCATACCTTATGTTAAAAAAGATTACTAGTTTTACATCTCTCAATCTCTCCCTCTTTCTCTCTTTATAAAATCAGATGCATTTAAGTCCATTCATGAACTAGAATAGTGGTTGCTGAAATGGATCCTACTGTTGTCTTCTGTTACAAGAGTTCAATCCGAAGCATATTAGAAAACTAGGAAATGGTCTTAATATCAAATAAGATTGACTCAATGGCTTAGATACAGGTTTAAAAAAATCCTAACATGCATAGATGGTGCTTGAAGAGATGGTTGATTACATATAAAATAATGGCATGTACGGGACAGCTCAAAAGATGAGTCAGTTCAGTGAGCCTCGCTAATCAATGTTAGAAGCATTTAAGTCAATGTACGAAGTAAGTTGGCTTGGGAAATGGAGGCTATTGTTGTCTGCTGTTACGAGAGTTTATATCCGAACCTCTGGGAGAAGTAGGAGATGTTCATAATAAAAAAAATACCGAACACTCGTAGAAGGTGTTTGAAGAGATGGTTAATTACATAGGCAATAATGGCATGTACATGACAGCTCAAATATGAGTTGTAGGTCTGGGCTAATTAATGTGAAGGGGGCCATCTGCTGGCTATTATTGTATTGATCCATCTTGGTGGGTGTCCACCAAAAATGATGATCCCGTGAAGATGGAACCTAAAAATCTCAAGTCAAATTCAAGCCCACAGTCTCCGACAAGAAGGACAAAATAAGCACTCTTAGGCCCCATTTGATTGCCGGGGTAAATGTTGAGAAGATGGTGAAATCTGTATGCGCGGGTGAAATTTCATTCGCCCGTCTCACGTCGTATCAAACTGCGTGAAATTTTACCCAAAAAATCTTATTTGATCAGGTGAAATTTCACTCGCTTAAAAGTCCAACCTCACAGGTCGGACTTTTGAGCGCAGACAAAATCGAGAGCCGTTAGGGCTCTCCATTTTTCCCTCTCGCGTCTCCTCCTCCCTCGCAGTCGAGAACATCTCCAGCAGCGTCTTGTTCATCGGCAGCAGCCCTTCTCACCGGCATTAAAGAGGGACGCAGAGACAGTAGAGAACCGAAAAACAGTAAAAAATGCCACATATATTCCTCATCGGATCCAGTGTTTTCCAGCCTTAGTAACCGGATCAATTAGTATATTTGTTTTCCTTTCTCTAAAAAATCATGTGAATTATATAGGGCTCAACGTTGAAAAAGTCAAATACGCTGGGAAGGGTCTACGATTTCACTTTTTCAATATGCCTTCGCTTTAGGGGAATTATATATATATATATATATATATATATATATATATATATATATATATATATATATATATTATATAATAAAAACTATTTTTATTTTAATTGGTCTAACCAAGTTAGGTTGGTTCGGGTTGGTCCTCAGGTCCAGGCTGTGGTTAAGCCTGAGCCCGACTTCTCGTCACACCAGGTAGGCGGCCTGAACCCAAAACCCGACTTCACTTTTAAGCTAATAGGTATAGTCATCGACTGCAAACTCGTAGGGGATGTTTCAGAAGTGGAGTTAGGAATTTTTCATTGAAGAGACTGAATTATAGTTTCAGAATTTTAACTGTAGTCGAAATATGATTTTTTTAATATTTTTATACATGCTAATTAAAAAATTTTAAACATTATTGTTTTTGAAATTTTGTAAGGGTATTTAAGTGCGTGCTAATTAAAAAATTTTAAACATTATTGTTTTTGAAATTTTGTAAGGGTATTTAAGTGCGTGGGCTTGTTACTTTGTTGCCGTGGGAGTGACTCACACCATTTTAAGTATATTTATTTTGTATTGGTATAGTAATAGTAGTTAATGGGCCCTATCATTAAATATTTGGTATATTAGTTAATGGACCCTATCATTAGATATCTATGGATGTAATGATCATGCCAAGGGACATCCGCCACCATAGGCGATGTATAAAAGGTACTTAAAATCTTTATCCATCTTGAGCTAAGAAGATTCCAATGGCCCCTCCTCAAACATAAGTACAGCAATGAGGGGGGGAGGTATATGTCAGGTTTTGCCACGGTAAATGCCCACGGTAGAAACTGCGGCCAATGACCACAATTCGGCATCAGTTGCCCGACTTATTTCTATATAGTAACGATGTACCTGCATAATTTTTCTCAATGCAAAAACATGGAACGTGGGCCTCATTTCTACACGGTTATGCAATCCCTACATAATTTCTTTTACAACGGCACGAGAAGTCAAGGCTCCTTTTCCCTTGCCTTTAGAATCTGTTGCTTCAGCTTCTCAATGGAGATGCCTTCAACTCGAGTGCCATACTTGTCTCCATTTGCAACCTAAAAGAACGACAGAGGAATGTAGCAGCGACAATGAAATTCAATTCACAAACTTTAACGATGGAGAATTAAGAGCGTTAATTGTGACCCTATGTTGTCTATATTTAGTTGCTTTAAATCTCTCTCCATTTATAAATTAGAAACTTTTAAGTCAATTCACAAACTAGAGGGACTACTGAAATGGGTGCTACTGTTATAATTGATAAGGATTCTGCACCCATATATGCAATATTCAGGACGATCAGTAAGATGCTGGCGTGCTGCTACATTTCATATGCTTTGGTCAAGAGTCTCTGAAACTTACCTGGGTTCAGAGTGATCTCTATGAGTTGTCTATGTGTCTGTGCGTAGTGTTGATGTAATATAAGATACTGGTTGGAGAATGCTGCTGCCTTTCTATTTCCAATAAAGACGTTCGTGTTGTTCCTTAATTAATATACGTTACAGCATCGGCATATACGATGTTTCCTTTGATATATATATATATATATATATATATATATATATATATATATATATATATATATATATATATATATATATATATATATATATATATATATATATATATATATATATATATATATATATATATATATATCCAAAGGAAACTATAATCCACTTTTTAATTTAGAGAAACAAGCTTGGGTTTTGGTGGTATAATAAAAACAAAATTTAACTTTTAATTTAATGGTGCATGCATGATCAGACGGTCGCTTAGCATGGGCAGCTCAAACTGTACCTTCATTGTCCGGCAAGTGGCCCGAAGATGGTGATTCTTTTCCTCGTGTATCTTGGATTTTGGCATGTAAACAGAGCAAAAACTTGACCTTTTTGACGATATTGGCTTGCCAAAACACAGTTTAGTCACAAAATCTGACCAACTTACAACCATGTTTTGACCTCTGTCCTCCAAATGGATTTAAAAGTTAAACTTTGGCATAATAATTAAACCATCATTTCTATGGTGAGGTGGATGCGTCTCGCCCATTACTATACTGCTGTGGGAGAGAAAGGACACCCTTTAATTTAATTGTATTTATTTTTGCAGTGGTATAGTATTTAATGGGCCCTATCTTTAAATATCTGTCACTCTAAAAGATCATGCCAAGGGACATGATCTACCTTACGCCATGTGCAAAAGGTACATAAAGTTGACACTTTGGCAACATAAATATACCATTTTGTGGTGAGTAGGATATATGTTAGGCCTTCAACAAAAGTATGTGAGTTAGGGCAAAAAATATGTGACTTGGGGGCAAAAATAACCAAATTGCCTTAAAAAAGAAGACTCCGCCGGTAAGGACACCCTAAAAACAAAAAAGTTACTTTTTTTTTAGAAGACCAAGTGACCCTAGGCTTAGGCTAAGATTGTAGAACACAAGGCCCCTGCTGGCCACTGAACATGAAACCTGCCATTTCTACACAGTAACAGTGTATTTGAATATTTTTTTCTGCCCGTAGGCACAGAAGCCAATGTTCTTTCCTGTTTTCCTTGTCCGTAGATGAAGGATTGCTTTGAGGTCTGAGTGGATAGAATTCAAATCACGAACTTTGACAACCGAGTGTTAATGTTGCCAATTGTGACAATATGTTGCCTCTGTTTCTTGCTAAGTCACAGTGGTACGCCACTTTGGTGGCGTACCACGTACCGGTACGATCTGGGTACGTTTGGATCTGGGTCCGGGTCAGATCCAGATCCAAACTACATTATAACTTAAAAAATAAAATAAAAAAGTTATTTATTCTTGATTTTTTTTTTATTTTTTGTTTTACTTTAACATAAGATAATTAACAAAATGAAAAAATGATAATTTATTCATTATGAGCCTCTTTTTATTGATATTTTTGTTACAACTTGTGGTTTAATTATATAAAATAATTATTTTTTATATATAATAGTCGCCGTATCCGTACCATGATTTTAAAAAATGCCGTACCCGTACTCATACTCCCGTACCCGAACCCGTACCCGTACCATTGTGACATAGGTTTCTTGTTAAGTATCATAATTTTTCCTTTTCATGGCCAATGAAACCACCCAGCTGTTCGAAATATGTGAAGCCAACTGTTGAGAAGTTGCTTGTTTACCACACTTGATTGCAAAAAACGTAAGTTGTTTTAGATCTCTCTCTCACTGAAGTGGGTGCTATTGTTCTCTGCTGTTATAAGAGTGTCAACCAAAGTGCGCGGAAAAGGAGGAAATGTTCTTAATATTAAATCAGGTTGAATTTAATGGCCCAGGGACAATATATATATATATATAAAGCGGACTCCATGAAACGTGTCAGGAGATTATTAAAGTAGTCGACCACTTGGAAATAGGAGTGGGCATTGGGCGTTATACCCTTCCAGACTCCGCCCAAGAAGCCTTAATATTGAGCGCTCGAGTGGTTTGGTAACTTATTTTTAAATATTGTTATATATATATATATATACATTATAATTAAATATATTTATTTATTAAATTATATTGAAAATATACTTTTTAGGTTAATCAGGCGGGTCGCACGACTTGCAAGGGTGACCTATGTCACCAAAATGCTAGGCGCAGCTGCTGGCGTGGTACATCTCAAAAAATTGCGTTGCGGCGATGGTATTTATTATTATTATTAATTTATTATTATAATATATTAATAATATCAAATTTGATAAAAAAACTAAAAAAAAAAAAACTGAAATCAATAGAGCGCGGGCTGAGCGTGAATATGGGTCGCACCCAAACGGGACTCGGGGTGCGTCACCAAGGTTGCCGCACCCTCGTGACATAGGCCCAGACGTGTACAATGCTATTTGTTTACAATTGGATTGGTCCATCTTGGGGGAAGAGTGAACCTAAAAATCTCAAGTGAGATTGAATCCAACGGTCCCCAAGTAAAGAAGGCCTAAAAAGAACAAGAAAATGCCATACATAATTTTTAGCTGATCACTACAAGAAAAAGATGGATTCACCAACGTGTGGAAGATATGAATGTTAACTTTTACCGATGTCAAGCTGCAAATGTTTGTGAATATGAATTTTCACTAACTTCCAACGGCAGACGTTGGCTAAAAGCTGTTGTGACTTTAGGGCCACTCTTGTTAGGATACCCTTATCCGACCCTTCGTTTTCCAGCCTCACATGCTTCAATTATTATATTTGTTTTCTTTCATCTATAAAAATCATGCATCTGAATTTATATCGTGCTCAATTTTGAAAAGTCAAATAAACTTGGATGCCTATGATATTTCATTTTTTCATTTTGCCTTCACTTTAAGCTTCTTTTGTTTTTGGCAACATTTTCTCTTCTAAAAAAGGGGATGAGTTAATGATGTAAAAAATGTATATGTCTAAATATGAATAAGGTTGAACCTAATTATGGCTTAGAGACAACTTTAAATTCTAAGTAGTGGTGGATGTTGTGTGTTTTAGGACACATGGTAATGGCATGTATTGGAACATCTCAATACTAAGAGTTTGATTGCTTCCTACCTTTTATTTTATATGATGTCAATATACTTTCAATATCTATGTACAGAAAAGCTAGAAGAATATCCTTCTAGCAAAGATGCTCCATTGCTCATATAGGAGCCACTCATTTTATGGGGCAACGTTATGGGTCCGGCTTATCATAGTAAATGGGTCTCGCTCATTACAGTGCTGCGGTGGGAGAGAGAGACACCATTTAAGTTTATTTATTTTGTTTGGTGTGTGGTCCTCTGTGGAAGAAAAGTCCTAATACAAAAAAGTTTGACCACTTGGAGTCGGTTACTTCTTCGTAATTTTCGACGTCCACCAAGTTACAATAAGATAAAATAATTCACTGTGGTAATTTTTACTAGTCATTGCTCGAGGGGCAGTTGAACGTCAAGATTACTTCTTGCTGCACCCCACAGGCAGGACAACTTGCGTGTGATAGAGTAATCTTGTTTGGTGTAACTTTCGTTCATTGGAGTTGTGCATGTCACACATTCATGTGCCCGATCCAATGGCTGGTTTAGCTTGCCTAAGTCCACCAGCCATTTCCAGTTGGACATTACACGCAATGGTTTTCTGAATTGATATTAATGTCTTAGGTCATTAATTTTTCATGCATGCATTCTGCATACAATACTGTCTGTCAGCTAATTTAACAGAGGTGATGAAGAAGGTGATCTTACTTCTGCTTCTCTATGTCGCAGCTTCTGTCATTATTCATGGTGATGAAGATTCTGATACTTCAATATATTATTTGCCACTTTTTTGCGCGCTTGGACACGTTATTAATGTAATATCATGTGAAATTTAGTTGTTCATATGTGAGTAACTGGTAATTAACCAAAATTTGAATGTCCCTGTGGGGCTTCCTGCAAATACGTCGATAAGTCAAGATTTCTGCAAATGCGAGTGACCTCTTAACCAAGGTTTATTCGACCAAGATTATCAAAGAATACCATCGCAGATCTTAAGCATCTGGCAGCTTCAAATAAGTAATTATTTAAATTATACAAGTAGAGATACTGACAAAAAAACTCAGGTTGATATTCAAAAGAAATATGAAGAAAATAGAATGCAATTCAGACACTAGGCCTTGTGGTAGGCTAATCTGCTTAATGTGATGGATTCAAGAGGTTCAGAGAGGTAAGCTTGAGTGCAAGCAGAGAGCTCCTGAGAAACATGGCGCATTGTGGGTCGAGCATCAGCTTTAGTCTGGACGCATGCCAGTGCTATGGATACCAAGAAGACCACCTCCTCTGCGACCTGGCCGGTCGGCATGGGTAACCGCTGGTCCAACACATTCTTTAGGAAGAACTCCTGGTTGCCACCGGGAGTTTGTGCGGGTGCCGCCGATGACAAGACGGAGATGATGTCGCCAGGGTGCTTCCCCATCATTAACTCTAACGCTACAACTCCAAAGCTGTAGACATCACACTTCTCCGTCACTCTCAATGTGTATGCCAATTCTGCAGAAAACCCAAAACAGAAAAGAAGTCAGATTAGAGGACTTATTCCATGAGATATAAAGCAGGTTACACAGCTGAACTCATTTTTGTTTGATTTCAAAAGACATGGAAGATACACCCTAGTACGATTTGGTCGGATATTTATAACCGAGGCAAAAACAGTTGAAATACAAGTAAAGAAATCAACGAAAGAAGTATGAACCAAATTTCACTTAAGTTTGATGTTGTTTTTAGATTGGAATAAATAAAACAGATTTTCAGCAAAAGCAACTCACCGGGCGCCATGTAGCCGTAGGACCCAGCGACGTTGCTCCAGCTGGTAGTATCGGGCCCGAGAACCTTTGCAGTACCAAAGTCCGAGACCCGAGGCTCAAGATCTGAATCCAACAGAATGTTGTTGATGGAGATATCCCTGTGCACGATGGGAGGCGAGCAGTCGTGGTGAAGGTAAGAGAGAGCATGAGCCACACCCCTCATGACCCGAACCCGAGCCACCCAACTTAGGGCCTCCCACTCCCCTCGGGTCCCGTATAGCATGTCCCCCAAGCTCCCTCGATCCAGATGCTCGTAAACCAGATACATGCGCCTCTCCTTGGTGCAAAACCCATACAGTGTCACTATGTTCCGGTGCCGGGCCTCCGTCAGTGCTCTGATCTCGTTCTGGAAGCTCTTCTCCTTCACTGCCCGATATCCTTCCTCCGTCGCCTCCAACCTTTTCACGGCAAGTATCTGGCCGGACGCCAGTTCTGCGCGGTACACGCTCCCAAACCCACCCCTACCGATGCAATGCTTGTCGCTGAAGTTCTCTGTCGCTGCGGCGATCTCGTTGAAGCTCAGCTTCCCTTCCACCTTCCAGATAGCGATCTCCCGAACGTGGTTTTGGGGAATTATAAAGGTGGATCTGTGTCGCCTATAGATTATGCATATGAGGGCGATGAGCAGTACCAGCGCAAGTATCACAGGTAACAGTATAGTTAGCTTTAGGATTTTTGAGCGAGATTTTTTGTTTTGGTTGGAGCTAGGGCATTCCATTAGACCCTTGGCCTTCCCACATAGGCCGTGGTTTCCGATGAATGCGGAAGAGGGTGAGTTTAATATCACCTTGTTGTCCGGCAGTGGGCCGGAGAGTTGGTTGTAGGAGAAGTCCACGCTTTCCAAGCTGATCAAGTCCCTGAAGTCAGACGGGATCTGACCGGATAGCTGATTCCTTGAAAGGTTCAGGATCATTAGATTCTTAAGCTTCCCAAATTGTGCCGGGATCTCTCCGGTGAGATCGTTGGAACTCAAATCGAGCATTGCTTGCAGTGAAACCAGGTTGCCTAACTCGAACGGTATCTTCTCGATGAAATGGTTGTGGCTGAGGTTCAGTTGTTGTAGTTTCGAACAGTTGCCGATCTCGCGAGGGATTGATCCGATCAGATTGTTGTAAGATAAATCCAGAGTAACCAGATTTGGTAGTTGGCCTATGTTAAGGGGGATGATGCCAGAGAATCCATTATTACTCAAATTCAGCCTGAACATGAGGCTTAAGCCGAATAACTCGAATGGAATTTTCCCTGAAAGGGAATTGAAACCAAGGTTGAGGTCCTGGAGCTTGGGTAACAGGCCAATCTCCGGAGGTATTCTTCCAGAGATTTTGTTGTTCGCAAGGCCGAGGAAAGTGAGGTTGCTGCACTGTGCCCATGACACGGAAATCTCCCCAAAGAGGTTGTTATTGCTTGCATCCATGTACCATAGATATGGATACACTCCGAACGATTGGGAGATATCTCCAGAGAGACGGTTCCACTCCAGTCGAACTCTCCTCAGGCTAGAGCAGTTCTTCAGGGTGGCTGGCAATGGCCCACTGAAATTATTCTCACTTGCAGTGAAGTTGATCAGCTTCCGGCCAGTACAAATCCCCGAAGGCAAAGAGCCAGAGAAGTTGTTCCTGGCGAAGCTCACACTAGTTAAGCTTCCAACAGTTCCGAAGTTCGGTGGTATTTCACCAGACAGATTGTTGCTGAGTACGAAAAGGAAGTCTAGATTATGAAGTTCAGTGATGGATTGAGGTAGAGTACCCTGCAGATTGTTGAAACTCATATCCAAGTGCTTGAGAGAACTCATGTTTCCAATCTCATGAGGGATAGTTCCACTCATTGCGTTGTTAACTAGGTTGAGTAGGGTCAGTTGCTTCAGGTTTCCGATTGTGGGTGGGATGGGGCCGGTGAGCTGGTTCCTAGAGAGGTCAAGTTGCTTCAGATTGATAAGGTTTCCCAAGGACCAGGGGATTGAACCCGTAATCATATTTTCGAACAAGTAGAGGAGCGTGAGAACCTTCAATAATCCGATCTCCGTCGGAATATTTCCTGTAAGTTGATTCCTCTGCAGTTGCAAAGAGTCCAGTTGAGTCCAGTTGGTGAGGAAGATGGGAACTATCTCCCCTGTTAGTGAATTACCGGACATGCCTAAGTTTCTCATCTTTTTCCAGTAAGCAAGAGTCCAAGGGAGGGCACCAATTAGCTTATTATCAGACAAATTCACGAAAGTAAGATTCCGGCAGAGGCCAAGCTCCGCAGGTATGGTTGAATTCAGGCCTGCTTGGTGTAGATCGAGCCACTCCAACGATTTGAGCTGGCCGATCGACGCAGGAATGCCGCCATAGAAGCTGTTCTCATAGAGCTCGAGGATGCGGAGGCTATCGAACGAGGCGATCCACTCCGGAATCTGACCTGAGAAATCGTTGCTGCCAAGATGCATGGCTTCTAGCTTGGCTAATTTTGACAACGTTGCTGGTACTGGGCCTTGGAAGCCGTTACTAGTGACATTGAAGTAACGGAGCTTAGGGAGCCGTGTGGCAATCTCAGCCGGAAGCTTGCTGGTCAACTTGTTCAACGACAAGTCAAGGAACTCCAAATTGAGGCAACGAAGCACGAAGGGTGGGAACTCACCGGTGAGGTTGTTCTGGGACAGGCCCAGGTATGTCGCTGCCGGCAAGCCGGAGGCTTTAGATGGATCCGGTGCAAAGAGGAAGTTGGCACTCAAATTGAAGATTAAGACCTTGGGGAGGTAGGTGAGTTGGTAAGGGATAGCTCCTGTAAGTTGGTTGTTGTGGAGATCGAGGGTGGTGAGGTCGTTGAGGTTTCCAACCTCCGGCGTGACCATGCCATTGAAGGAGTTGCTGCCCAAGTCTAGATGGACAAGCTTGGTCAGAGTGCCAATCCCCCGGGGTATGCTGCCGGAAAGATTGTTGAGACTGAGGACGAGGCGAGAGAGGCTGGGGAAGGCAGAAAAGTTGAAGGAGGCAAGGGTGCCCGCCAAGGAAGAGCGGGCGAGGTTTATCTCCGTGGTGGAACCCGAGGTGCTGCAGACGATGCCTGTCCAATTGCAGGGGCTGGAGTTGCTGGTCCAGGAGGACAGCGAATCTTTCTTGTGGAGTGAAGTTTTCCATCTGAGAAGGGCCTCTGCTTCGAGATTGGCTAAGCTCAGTGTGGAGAATACGAAAAAGGAGACGAGAATGAGGAAGAGGGGGAGGTGGGAAGGTGGTGGTGACTTCATGATCGCCTGCAGGCTGCAGTTGGTGCGATAGGGGCCGAGACTGTGGAAGTTAAATACAGTGGTTGATGAAAGACAAGTGTTCTTGAATTATATCTCAAAACTAAGGATTTTGGTTTTAGCAAACACCCGCTGATCTTTGTAAAGACTGTTTCGGGCCGTTTTTCATCGAAGGAACAGTCATTGGGGTTCATCATTCATGCTGAACAGTCATTGTAAGGAAGTGGCGTTGTACAGATAATTATTTGTGACGTCGGGCTCACGTGGTTCAACAAAAATAAGTGGCTCCAGCCCCATTTAATGAGAATGACGAGTTAAATCCTTTTCAGATTTCTCCCCTTCCCTGTACAATAGTTTTGGCATAGTTATAGTGGCTAAAGGGTCCGGAGAAGGGAAAGGGAAGCCTTGTGGGTGGACCCGAATGCTAGCTCCAGAATCTTTACACTTTCTATGGTGTCTATTAAAAAGTAATTTAAAACTAATTTAAATTCAAAAACTGTAAAAAAAAAACAAGTTTCTTTTTTCAGTTTTGGGCACTAGATATACATATCACTAACGATGAAAAGAACAGCGGTGATTGACGTAATTAACTCGGAGCCCATCCTGTTTAGCCCTGCCTTTTTTTTTATCACTTTCTTACGGCGACAAAATTAAAGTGTACTGGTAGTATGTAATCGTTATTTGCTTAATAAAGCACAAAGAGGAGAGAGAGAGATTGCATTATACAAAATTAAATCGTAGACACTATTGCCTACACAAACAAATACGCATATACTTGAATTAGAGAATATATATATATATATATATATATATATATATATATATATATATATATAGAAAATTATACCATAGACACTTTCTCTCGTTTTATAGAAATATGAAGCAGTACTTGTTCCGAATAATTCAAGAAAAAATTGCTAAACTTTAAAGCAATTAATCTTTTGGAAACATTAGAAAAAAGTGGCCAAAATATTAGTTAAAAACAAAAATAGAAAAAATAGGAAAACAAAAATCTGGTAATTAAAAACTTTGAGGGAAGTGAAAATATGTTAAAATATGCAAAAAAATAAACAATAAAGAAAAATGGAGAAAACACGAAAAAAATATATATTTGTTTCATTTTTATCATTTTTTAATGCATTTTTTTTAGATGTGTTTTCTGTAACTATGCTTGAATTAGAGAATATATATATATATATATATATATATATATATATATATATATATATATATATATATATATATATATATATATATATATATATATATATATATATATATGATGTCTATGTACCTTTAATATCCATAAACAATCATGTGTAGAAGAGGTTGGAGGACCATCTAACCAAGATGCTTATGTAGGAGCCACTCATTCTATGGGGCGACATAGTGGTACACTGCTAATTGATGGGCTTTAGAACAGTTGATAAGTCTCAATTGTTCATTAACGAGGGATGGTATGTTGTCAACCACCTAGTGTCTTGGAAACTAGGTGATGATGTTGACATTAAGTTTTGGACCGAAAATTGATGGTGGATACTCTCTCCTACTTAATCAATTCCAGCCGAAAATTTGTTACATATTTGCAGGAATTTCTTCTGCTATTTGTTAAGCAGATGAAACAGTTAGTAGATCAGCGGAACTTTGAGATTCTCTACATGCCATGGAGCTGACACTTCAGTAGTGCGCAGGATTTGCTGTGTTGGGAAAATGTTAATGTGGCTACATTAGCAGATCTGAATTCCATTAGCGTCTCAAGATTGTGCATGGCACAATTAAAGAAAAATTATTCTATTTCACGGGCCAATGGATAACAGATTATTAATGTTGGACAAAGTTCAACCTTTTGGTGTGGCAATAGCTTATTGTGTAATTATGAATGCTCTCTCAATCAAGGAAATGTGGTGCTAGCTGGGGGTGGAAAAAAAAATAAGGAACAAAAGGTTCGTCCTCGTGGAGTCAGATTTCTTCTTCCTCATTTTTAAAATACACTTGTACGTTAAGCTGCCATTGGCTCTGACAATCTCAACGTACTAGTCATGGATGGCCAATTGAATGTCAAGATTTTTTTTTCTCGAAGTAGAAATTATTCTCCCCATCAAACACCACTTGTGTGTGGCGGCCTAGTCTTTTATCCCAAGAGTATATCCTTATATTTATGTGTCTGACCCATCTGAAGGCTGGCTTGGCATGACAAAGTCCACCGGCCTCTAACGTCCCAGCTTTTATCCAAAGAGTTGGGCCTATCATCAGAGTTATGTGTCTGGCCCATGCGATGGCTGGCTTGGCTTGACTAAGTCCAATGTTAATCAGATCCATGGTGAGAATCAAGGAGGATACGTTGTTAGCGGGGGTCATGCCAGTTGTGGAGGCGGCAGATTATGATCAGAGTTTAAAATGCAATTACCCAAGATCATCCCACATGGTTGCAAGTGCAACTTGTTGTGTCTCAATCTGGCCTTCACAGGATCTCCAGAATTAAGATTCATGATCCTCCATGATTGTAGGAGACACATAACTTGTTAGTGTTTGTTGTTCAAAACTTCTTGGAACATCCGGTTAGTTACCATTGGCTATGATGATCCGCACGTACTAGTCAAGATTAGTTTTTTCCTCAAAGTAGAAAATGTTCTCCCCAACAAACACCACTTGTGTGTGGCGGCCTGGTCCTTTATTCCAAGAGTTGTGCCTGTCCTCATATTTATGTGCCTAACCCATTAGACAGCTGGCTTGGCTTGACTAAGTCCACGGTCTCTAATGTCCCAGCTTTTTGTTAAAAATATCAAAGAAACTGAACAAATAGGAACAAGCAATGAAAAACTTATTTTCAGTAAATGTGCATGGGTTTCTGATTTTGTTTTCCTTTATCATTAATTTTGATTGATCTTGCTGAGATTCTTTCCTTGAATCACTCATTTTATCGTTAACATCGTCCCTCAAACTGGATGATGAATCTAAAAGTCCAAGTTCGTTGCAAAACATTGTAAAAAGTGATCATGTCATCTCTTTGGCACTGATTTTGAAAATCCCAAATTTGATTCCTCAAGATTTGTTCATAGGATTGAGTCCTCGCTTTGGTGAAAAAGGCAGCGATGTATTTGGTTGTCTGTAGGCCATATATGGGCTTCATTCTTCTTCGTCAAGCATCCCACTCTCATACTATGTTAAAAATATGAAAGAAGGAAAACAAATAAGAACAAGTAATGAAAAACTTATTTTCATTAAATATAAATGGGTTTTCTCAATGAAAAGTCATTAAGAGCCTTGGTTACACAAAGCATAGAAAGAACTTGTGCCTGGTCCATGCGATGGCTGACTAAGTCCAATAGTCTTTAACATTCGTTTCATCCCAACAGTTGTGCCGGCCTAGTCTTGTGTGGCGGCCTAGTCTTTTATCCCAAGAGTTGTGCCTATCCTCATATTTATGTGTCTGACCCATCCGACGGTTGGCTAGGCTTGGCTTGATTAAGTCCACCGACCTCTAGCATCCCTCCTTTTATCCCAAGATTTGTGCTTATCATCATACTTATGTGCCTCACCCATGTGATGGCTGGCTGGGCTTGACTAAGTCCATCAGCTTATAATAGATCCCTTTCAGTGAAAACTCTCTATATCTCTCTCCCTCCCTTAATCTCCATTTTAATATTTCCAAGTCGCTTTGCATTTCTCTTTCTCTCTCTCTCTCTCTCTCTCTTCTTTTCGTTTTTTGCCATTACTTGTGGGGCTTTTTTCTTGTTTCTTAATTGCAACATTTCATATTTTGCTTCATTTCCTGAACTATAATACAGTCAGTCATCTTACACCAAATCTCAAGTTTGAATTGATCAGTTCTGATTTTATCGGCCGAGGCTCTCTATCTCTCTCTATTTCTCCGTAGCCTTGAAGAAGGTGCCTGTAGAAACTCAAACCACGAAGAGGAAGAAGAGAAGAGAAACACACGATGTACGTAGAAAAACCTCAAACGAGGAAAAAACCACGGGAAGCTCTACCTAGGTGCACAACCGCAACCCTAGGAGAGAGAAGGATTCTATTTCACTTAATCCAACAATTACACATAAGTGAGAATATATAGGGGAGAGAGGAGAAGCCGCTAAGGGTACCGAGCCGTCCTCGATACCCGCGCCCAAGAGATCCGGATCCAGATATGGATCTGGTCCCAAAACAACATATTTCAACACTCCCCCTCAAGCTTGGCATACATGTCAAACATGCCAAGCTTGCTAACATTTTTCTCAAATTGAGATGTACATAAGGATTTTGTTAACACATCGGCAACTTGATCTTCAGACTTCATATAGGGTAGAATCAACTCCTTTGAATCTATGCGTTCCCGTATGAAGTGACGATCGATTTCCACATGTTTAGTTCTGTCGTGCATAACTGGATTATTTGCCAAGTTGATAGCCGACTTGTTGTCACAGTACATCTTCATCTTATCATTCATTTGAATCCCAATATCAT
>JAANDH010000048.1:1095580-1126258 GCA_011799765.1 Nymphaea thermarum
CATAATGGCCCGGGTGACGTTTAACAGATGACGGTTCTTCCTTTCAGCCACGCCATTCTGAGGAGGTGTGTAGCTACAGGATGTTTCATGTATAATACCCTTGCTTCGCAAGAAGTCATCAAGGGATTGAGAGACATACTCTCGAGCATTGTCAGTACGAAAGGTCTGAATAGAGGTCTGGAATTGAGTTTCAACAAAGGCAACAAAGTTTTTGACAATGCTCGGAACTTCACTACGGTCTTTCAACAAATACACGAACGTACACCGAGAGTAGTCATCAATAAGAGTCATGAAATAATGGAAACCGCGACCAGTGGGTATTCCCGAAGGACTCCAAACATCAGAATGAACCAAAGCAAAAGGATGGCTGGTTTTAGTGGAAGAAATAGGATACGAGGCCCTAACATGCTTAGACAACTGACACACTTCATAGGAAAGGGAGTCCAAGGAAACAGAGGTAAAAAGGTGAGGAAACAACTTCTTAATTAACGAGAACGGGAGATGTCCAAGCCGCTCGTGCCATCGCAAGATGGTAGATCTGTCCTCCACCCCTGACAACTGTCCACTAGTGGCTGACATGAGAGCAGAAGAAACCTGCACGGGCAGTCTGTAGAGTCCATCAATAACCGAACCAATCTCAATCTTCGTCTCCGTCACCAAGTCCTGCAGAAAACACCGATCAGCAGAGAAGATTAGATTGCAATTGAGTTCTTTGGTAATACTGCTGACAGATAACAGATTCACAGGAATATTGGGAACATGAAGAGCATTTTGAAGAAGATATTTATTCAACAGGGACAAACTCCCTTTTCCAGCCACAGAAATAGAGGACCCATCGGCCATAGACACACGTTGCTGCCCGGAAGACAATTTGTATTCTTGAAACAACTTAGGATTCCCGGTCATATGATGCGTAGCTCCGCTATCAACAATCCAATCACCGACCTTGGAGGTCATCTTTTCAGCCATCACGGTCACCAACGGACAGAACAATCCTTGGATAGAATCACAAGAACGAGAGAAAAATCAAGTTCTATTTAAAAAAAAGAATGATAAAGAGAGAGGTAATATCGTCACCGGATGCCCAATCAACCCCAAGAGTGTACACAAAGTCGATTGGGGGAAACAATCGTCGATATCGCTCGACGGAAGCGATTCCTACTTTCTCTTGGGTTGCAGTCTCCCACGGGTAGAGGTTGCACCACACGTTCTCCTTGCCGTAAGACCAATTTAACCCCGGTCTTTTGTAAGGAAAGGGGGATGCGATCGCCGGAGCGCCGGCGGACGTTGAGGCAATCCTCTTCTCGCACGGACCAGCCACCTCTTCTCGCACGATGGGTGCCAAAGAAAAACAAGAAGATGGAATCAACGATCAACCAAGCAAGATATTGCAGATTAAAGGCGGATACACTTCACCGGATTTGCAAAAAACCCCTAGGAAGTGACGTGAATAGGGGGAGGCAAGCTTAGGAAGCGCCTAAGCACGCATATCTTCCTTCTTCTCCAGGAAGCAAGTCAACGGCACAAGGGACACCGGTGATGGCGACGGCAACAACACAAGGGCGACGACACAAACCCTAGGCGACGGTGCACACAGATCCCGAGGCGATGCGAATCCCGAGGCAAAGGCACACATGGATCCCAAGGCGATGGTGGCATGGATTCCGAGGCAATAGCATGCACAGATCTCGAGGCAATGATGGTGGCGCGAATCCCAAGGCAGCGGCACACACGGATCCTGAGGCGACGGTGGCACGGACCCCGAGGCAGCGGCGTGGATCCCGATGCAATAGCGTGCACGGATCCCGAGACAACAGTGACAGTGCAAAACCCTAGGCAGCGGCATGCATGGATCCCAAGGCAGTGGCACGGATCCTAAGGCAGCGGTGCGGATGCCGAGGCAATAGCGTGCACGGATCCCGAGACAACAGTGACGGTGCAAAACCCTAGGCAGCAGCATGCACGGATCTCAAGGCAGTGGTGCGGATCACGAGGCTATAACGCGCATGGATCCCAAGGTGACGTTGATGGCACGAAACCCTAGGCAGTGGCATGAATCCCGAGGCAGCGTCAGCACGGATGGGCTGTAAACGAAAGACGGATGCCGCAACTTCAACGGCGTTGAGCGACGACAACTTCCACGACGAACGATCCACGAAAAACGCTTTTTTCCAACTTCGGTGGCTCTGATACCATGTAGAAACTCAAACCACGAAGAGGAAGAAGAGAAGAGAAACACACGATGTACGTAGAAAAACCTCAAACGAGGAAAAAACCACGGGAAGCTCTACCTAGGTGCACAACCGCAACCCTAGGAGAGAGAAGGATTCTATTTCACTTAATCCAACAATTACACATAAGTGAGAATATATAGGGGAGAGATGAGAAGCCGCTAAGGGTACCGAGCCGTCCTCGGTACCCGCGCCCAAGAGATCCGGATCCAGATATGGATCCGGTCCCAAAACAACATATTTCAATAGTGCCAAAGGGTTCCCCCTTTTCCATTCTCTCTCTCTCTCTCTCTCACATATATATATATATATATATATATATATATATATATATATATATATATATATATATATATATATATATATATAACCTATTAATAGCAATGAGAGGGAGAAAACTCATGAGATATTCATGTTCTTAGTTCCGAAGGAAGATGGTAAAAGATTAAAAAAATGCAGTGCCAACAGGACTTCCCAACAAATGACAGATTTTGGTTTTCTTGCCATAATCTGATTAATCCAAGTGGATGGCACCAAGACCACATTAGGGAACTGTTTTTACATATTCCGAGCAAGCTGCTGACCGATAGGTCTTGCCAACCTTCATTACTACAAAAAGAAAAAAAAACATATCTACCGGAAAACAAGTAAAAAACTGTTTTCACATATTCATTGCAAAGGTTTCTGCTTGCAGATGCAATATGACTTGGTTAATTTAGTTAGCTAAAAAAGGTATAAGTTAAATGTGATTGTGGCAGCCCTTTGTCTGTGTCTGCTGTTGAGGGTCATAGTTTTTTTTTGGATGTGACATATGAAACCAAATACTGAATATGTACTTTTTTGTTTGTTGACAACAAATACTGCAGTTGAAAGCTGAAGGTTCCACCATCCCCCATCATACCGCCTAGTTGAAAGCAAAAAAAGGTTCCACCTTCCCCCCATCCTCAAGGATAACAGACGTTTTATGGTGCTTGTGGATGATGCCGTCATATGCTTCAACTTGCATATCAGTACCCATACCCCTCATTTCTTTTGCACTACAGAAATTTGACATCATAGAAGCTTGAAAGTGAAACTGGACACCTACCATCCCCCACCGCATCCTTTGTGCAAACCTCCTTGGAGTTCAGACTTCATTGTGGCTTTGTGTAAGAGGAGATTCTCTTCCAAGTTAAAATGACAGTTGCTACACAATTTCGCTTAATAGGGGAAGGGAGGTTGATGCTTTTTAAAAGATAGATGTAGGATGAGTTCATTATGGGGTTAGTGACCTTTCAAAACGGACACAATCAGTTTTGGTGTGTGGCAACCTAATCTTGAGCGGTATGACTTTATCTAGAGAGTTGTGTCTGCGTCATATTTATGAGCCTGACCCCAAGGCTAGCTGGGGTTGCACAAGTCCACTCTCCTTGCACCCTTTCTAGTCTCTATAAGCTATAAATAGCCAAAGAGGATCGCATTCCAATCACAATAAACTATCTCCCTCCCTTTCTTTCCTTTTGCCATCTTAATCTTCATCTCCCTCTCTTATCCCCTTAGAGATGGCGCTAAAAAGTTCTTCTTTTTCCATCTTCTTGGTACTTCTCTTGATGTTCTTCTCCCAAGCTTTGGCACGAGAATTAAGGGTAAAGAAACAAGGTTAGTGAGTCCATGTTCCTGCTCTCCAGGCTAACTAGTTATTAAAGTTGTAAAATCTATGAGTAATATCGAGAGTCGTTTTTTCTTGCTCAAATGCCGCTTGAACGTAAGTTGGTCGCTTGGCGTAGTCTTACCATTTGGGTGCACGCGCGAATTCCCAGCAGTACGATTGATTTGATGGTGTATTTTGCAAGGCGCCGCATTGAAAATATATTGCTCTTTGATTTGTAGAGTCAAATGTCAGCTGCCATTTTTCTTTCACAAATTTACGTCTTTGTTTTTGCTGGTTTAGTTGAATTTTGTTATTCTTTCAATAATTCAATCTCTAATTTGGATAAAGGGGAGGGCCCCCGTCCCAGCAGCATTGCATCGAAAAGAATATTTGGATCTATGTGACATTTTTATAATCTCCATGTATTTCACATGTTTATTCAACGAGGACCAAACTGGCTTTATCAGTTGCATGAAAAGGTGTTTCAGCGAGGACCAAATTGGCTATATAGGCCAGAAAATAGGTGGGAAATATGAAAGAGGTAAAGGGGGCCTCTAGTTGGGCAATAAAATGCTAAAGACCTCACACAGGGCAGAGCAATGACATGGGTAAGGTTACGTTGCTTTGCTGGGCCTTTTGTCAGCACCCCAACCGACACAGTTCCTTAACCAAGAAAATTAAAATAACACTGTATAGTGAAAGATTATAATTAAACTAATGTTACTTACTAATGATAATAAAGTTATGTGCTAATGATAAGTTCCATTCTCACTTATGTAGCAGATGTGAAAGATTTCTATCTGGACGTATCCCCTCCCGCATCGTTTCCGGTAACTGCGTACAGCGTACCGCCACCTCCGTCCTGCGCTGGTGATGAAAAGGAGGTGGCCAATGCTGACCAATTCAAGGGCGCGGAGCAAGGCGGGCACTGAGTTTGCGCCCATGGCAGACGTGTAGGCGGCAGATCATGATCAGAAAAATCCAGCACTTCCTCAATAATGAAGAGGAGGAAGAAGGAATACTGCTACCAGAATGCATGCAACTCATCCTCTCTCGTTAATCCAGCCTACCCGTCTCCCAGAAGGAAGATTCGTCATCCTACATGACTGGAGTAGCTAGCAGTCATCTATTCATTTACAACTTGGTAGCATGTTTTGTTGAAAAGCTCTTGGAACCTTGGTTTGCAGTTCTTGTCTATGAGTCTGTGGTCAGTGTTGTTTGTTAAGATCACTGCGTGCAAAGTGGTCGCTGTCAATGGACAGTGGGGTTTAAATAATATCACTGCTTCTCAAGTGTTGGCTTATATGTATATACGTAAATGTTTTAGCATTCAAGCAAATACTAATTTTATGGAGCAACGGCCTATCATAGTAGATGGGTCTCGCTCATTACTGTGCTGCTGAGGGAGAAAAGGACTCCGTTTAGGTCGATTTATTTTGTAGTGATATAGTACTTAATGCGCCCTATCATCCATGTTTATGAATAAGGTCATGCCAAGGGACACGATTTACCATACGCCATGTGCCATGTGTAAAAGGTACTTAAAAGAAGTTGCGCAAAGTTCAATGTATGTCCATTGTAGCTACAGTTTTAAAATCTTTCACCATTTAATTAGCAGCAAGCATGTTTCAATTGCCCCTTCACACACATACACACACACACACACACACACACATACACATATATATATATATATATATATATATACACCAGACCAATAGGTCCGGAACAAAATTAGACCCATTATATATGATATTTAAAGTGTTTTTTTTTTAATATAACCTTGTTAATTTGAACTTATTGATAAGTTGATGCAAAATATGTGTATAGTTGATCATTTGTTGGTCTTAATAGTGTTTTTATAATAAGTAAAAATGAATGGCTTTCATAGGATTAACATTTTGTTAATAGAAAAAATCAACATTTTTTATAAAAACAACTCACTCAAAGTATGTTTTATATTAAAATAGTTTATACAAATATATTAGGAAACTTGGTGATGGTGTTGACATTAAGTTTTGGACCGAAAATTAATGATGGGTACTCTCTCCTACTTAATCAAGTCCAGCAGAAAATTTGATATACATTCGCAGGGAATTCTTCGGCTATTTGCTAAGAGGATGAAACAGTTAGTAGATCAGTGGAACTTTGAGATCTCCTTCTCTACATGGATTAGACATGTGATGGAGCTGACAGTTCAGTACTGCGCAGGATTTGCTTTGTCGGGAAATGTTAATGCGACTACATTAAGCAGATCTGAATTCCATAAGGTCTCAAGATTGTGCTGGCTCAATTAAAGAAGAATTATTCAATTTCACAGACCAACTGGAACTTATTTCTTGTGATGGATAACAGATTATTAATGTCGGACAAAGTTCAACGTTTTGTTGTGGCAATGGCTGATAGATGCCCTGTATGCAAAAATGAGTGTGATCAGTGTTTCTCATATGCTGCTCAAGTGCAGAACAGCTAAGGCAGCTTGGAAATTTCTGAAGCAAAAGTCTGATTGTGTAATTACGAATGCTCTCTCAATCAAGAAGGAAATGTGGTGTTAGTTGGTGGTAGAAAAATAAGCAAGAAAAAGGTTCTCCTCTTGGATTCAGATTTCTTTTTCCTTTTTTTTAAAATGCACAAAGATACCATAAGCTACCATTGGCTTGGCTCTGATAATATGTATGTACTAGTCAAGATTATTTTTTTCTCAAATTTAAAATTATTCTCCCCATCGAAAAGCACTTGAGTGTGGCAGCCTAGTCTTGTGTGGTAGGACAGCTTTTATCCCTAGAGTTATGTCTATCCTCATATTTATGTGCCTCGCCCATAAGATGGCTGGCTTGGCTTAACTAAGTCAAACAGCCTTTAATATCCCTTTCATGCCAAGAGGTCGCCTATCCTCATATATATGTGTCTGGCCAATGCGATGGCTGGCTTGGCTTAACTAAGTCCAACATCCTTTAATATCCCTTTCATCCCAAGAGTTCTGCCTATCCTCATATTTATGTGGCTTAACTAAGTCCAACATCCTTTAATATCCCTTTCATCCCAAGAGTTCTGCCTATCCTCATATTTATGTGCCTGGCCCATGGGATGGCTGGCTTGGCTTGACTAAGTCCAATAGCCTCTAATATACCTTTCATTCCAAGAGTTGTGCCTATCCTCATATTTATGTGCCTGACCCATCCGACGGCTAGCTTGGCTTGACTAAGTCCGCCGGCCGCTAACGTCCCAACTTTCATCCCAAGAGTTGCGCTCATTATCATATTTATGTGTCTCACCCATGCAATGGCTGACTTGGCTTGACTAAGTCCATCGGCCTATAATAGATCCCTTTCAGTGAAAACTCCCTAGATCTCTCATTCCCTTAATCTCAATCTTTAATATTTGCAAGGCCCTCTACATTTCGCTCCCTCTCTCTTCTTTTTCTTTTGCTTGTGAGGCCTTTTTCTTGCTTCTTAATTATAACTTTTCATAGTTTGCTTAATCTCCCGCACTGCCTTGGAAAAGGTGCCAAAGCGTTCCCCATTTTTCACTCTCTCTCTCTCTCTCTCTCTCTCTCTCTCTCTCTATATATATATATATATATATATATATATATATATATAATTTTCCTATCGAACCTATTAACAGTAATCAGGGGGGAACACTCATGAGATATTCATGTTCTTAGTTCCGAAGGAAGAGGGTAAAAGATTAAAAAATGCAGTTCCAACAACATATTATGAGCAGCCAACTGCACTTCCTAACAAATGACAGATTTTGGTTTTCTTGCCATAATCTGATTAATCCAAGCGGATGACACCAAAACCACAGTAGAGAACTGTTTTAACATATTCCGAAGCAAGCTGCTGAGCGATAGGTCTTGCCGACCTTCATTACTACAAAATAAAATATATCTACAAGTAAAAAACAGTTTTCACATGTTCATTGCAAAGGTTTCTGCTTGCAGTTGCACTAACATGGTTAATTAAGTTAGCCAAAAAAGGTATAAGTTAAATGTGATTGTGACAGCCCTTTGTCTGTGTCTGTTGTTGAGGATCATAGTGTTTTCTTTTGGATGTGACATATGAAACCTCCAAGCTGACTTTTTCTTCAGTAACAAACGAAGCCACCATGCCGTTTACCATACCTGATCGTGAACCGAAAAGGGTAAGATTCTTTTAGGGTGCATTTAAATGATTCCTTGCCCTGATGTTTTGGACGTAAAAACACCTTTTGCCTTCAAAGTAGCGTTCGCGTAGTAGCCAAAACTCGAGTTTGAGAATGTTTGGGAGAATTCAAACACCAGCACCACACCCCACACACCCGCAATATGAGTCAATCATGAGCCTCGTTATGTTAAGCGATGAATAATATTGTGATATTTATTGCTTAATTTCTGGTAGAAGGCGAGAAGGCGAGGCGAGGCATTGAGCCTCTCATGAGGTGAAGCGAGGCGAGGAGAGGAGAGGCGTTAATTGAAGCATAAGCTTCACAGACAAATTTGGTGAATTCTATAATATTTATAAAAATAATAACAAAACTGACATTAATGACTAGAACATATGCAAATCACAATTATTTGTAAATCCAAATAAATACAATGTCATAACAACTAAGATTCAGATGATAAAGTCAACTAAGAGAATAAGTAAATAACAAGTGTTGCTGCACAATAACATATGTATATGTAGAAAAATTAAAAAAAAGTGACTAATTTTTGTAATTATCAAGCCATCGTTTTTTTTTAATCTTCACATTTATGAGTTCCCTTATTTACCACATCTCACCAACTGTACAACCAAAACTCCACACGTCCTGAGTCTCTTGACAATAGATTAACACAAGCAGGTAGGCACACTGTTTACTTTTACATAGCACAGGAAATATAGTAAACTATTGCATTGTATGCTAACAAGAAATATAGTAAACTATTGTATTGTTATGCTAATAAAATGAGACCAAAAGAAGAGTTTGTTATCTAAACTGACAAAATAACTAATAGTAGCTAGTTTGATGCAGTGAAGCTTGTTGGATATTTGAACTCAGACTTTTTTGGAGACAAAGATGAAAGGAAATATAGATGTAATAGGTATTTATAATAAGAGGAGGTGCTATATCATGGTGTTAAAAAGGTAAAATTTAGTAAGATAATATAATTGAATATTGCTTGTAACATTGGAACATGTATGTCTACAAGTGGCTCTTGGCAAAGTTCAGATCCCGATATATTTGTCCCTTAAAAGTGGTGCAGTTACATAAACTGTATTATATATATTTCATTCCTTTAATTCACATAAAGAAGTGTCCCCTTACATGGATCGGCTTGTGCATGAAGAGCCTATAACGGGGTTTGTCCTCACTATTGGGCTCTTCAACATCTATAAAAGGGTTCGGTGGTTTAAAGATGAACGATGCCGCCGCAGTTCAATGGCTGATTTGGACCAAAGAGACAGTGGTGGGGCCTGTAGTCGGAGACTGCCTTCAAACAGACGTACGCCTTCAACTTCTCAGCCGCAGAGAAGAAACCTCCTTCTTAGAGAAAAGCATGGAGATAGGTGATTTGGGATTGATATTTGAGAAAAGGCAGTTAGAGATAGAGAAAGAGTTTAATTAGGGTTACGTGTGAGACTAATTTTATTTAATTTTTAATTTTTTACATTAAAAGCCATTAAATAGAATCGTGCGCCTCAAGCAGAAGCGTGCCACTGTGTGAAGCGTACGCCTCTTCCAAACGAGGCTTTTTGTGAGAAGAGTACCCTTCTCACAACATTGATTTCTACCTTTCACTCTATATCCGTGGTGTCGATACGCCTGTCATTTCTATTTATAAGTTCACGCCTCTACAAGAGGCTCGTGAGTCGTGACCCATAAAAGTTGCTCAAGGGGAACGGAGGCGACTCATTTATAGTGCAACACCGTGCAGTACTGGGCCCAGACTAGCTTGCTCATTATCCTGTGTTGCTGCTATAGGAGAGAAGGCTACCAATTAAGCATATTTATTTTGTTTGGTGGGAGTAATAAAAGCTAGCTAGAGAAAATTGATGGGAATATAGTTAGGCTTACATGAAGCAAAAGTCAACCGCGATACATTATCTGTCTTATGAGATCGAGGAACGTTGTATCTTCAAGTATTGTGCATATTATTTTAGTGCCACAACTCATGATATCTAGCCGGAGTAACAAAAAGAAGACCAAAAAGAAACTGCTGCCTTCCTCTCAACATAAGGATTAAGGCAAACCCGCATTTGTACAAAATAACATATAAGCCCTTATATATGAAAATGAAAGGAATATTAAGCATTGTGTCGGTTTGGTAACTTATTTTTTTATTTTTGACACACATACACATACATATATATACTGTGTTATAATGAATTATATTTATATATTAAATTATATTAAAAATATACTTTTATTTTAATCAAATGGACTTTCTGCCAGCCTAACTTACAAGAGCCAATTGGATTGATCCGTCTTGCTGAGTGTCCGCCTATAAAATGATTGGACTCTTGCCTTGAAGATGTAAACTAAAAATCTCAAGTACACGGTAAGGAAGGCGTAAAAACAGCAAAAGATGCCACATATCTTCCTTGGCTGATCCATTGTCTTCCAGCCTTAAAACTTTTGTTAGATTGTCTTTCATAAGTGAAATAATGCAAAAAACGAGTTAACAAGTTGAAAGAGTTAAGAAAAGAGACATGTTAAGTTAACAGAAATGAGTGAAATGAGTTAAGTGAGTCAAAACTCAACGTGATATAGTCGAGCTCAAGCTCGAGCCTGTGTCAAGTGTTTTGAGTTGAGTCGATCTTGTGATATTGTCGAGCTCAAGCTCGAGGCTGTGCCGAGTGTTTTGAGTTGAGTCGATGTTGAGCTCGAGCTAGCCCAGTTGGAGCTCGACTCGACTGGTTAAGAAGTGACGTTTTTTTACCTTGTTCAGGCTTCAAGAAATAACGACTTCAATAATTTGCCACGCATCGTACGTTAGCCTGCCCCAGGCACCGATGCGGCATTTTAATTTGGTTGATCTAGCTATACAGAACACATTATGATTCGGTAATGGCTGATTTCGAATGTGTTCCATCTTGGGGCCATTTTTCTTGCTGACTTTGCCTGAAAAATAATTAATTGGGTTCCACGTCTTTTTTTTTTTCTCATGTGATGATGATATGAGTGGTCAAGCTCATTTAGGAAGAAGAACTTAAGCAGCACCATTTCTGGCAGGCGGGTGGCCGGAAAATGGTCACCATTATTTTTGGGCCTGACTTAATTTTAACATTAAACAGAATAGACGCAAAATTTTTAGGGAACCAGATTTTCCAAAAGGATGATTTTCAAACAATTAATACGATACCAAGGTGGCTCATATTCTGATTCGGATCTGGATTTGACCATAGGCTTTGTGACATTTGACTGTCAAATATTTTGGTTGAGGTAGAGAGAAACTGCCACAGTACCTTGGATCGAGTCTGCACCTCATGACTTTGAACGGAGCTCGCTCTTAGTCCTTACTAGTTACTCTTGTGTGATGGCTGTTGGCCTTTGTTAGGTGCTGCTACGCAATTGGCGTCTGATCATTTCTATACATGTCATTATTTGGAAACAAATGGTCGGGTGCCTATCACAAAACATTATCCTTCTTGAGGCAGGTATGGGCTTGTGTGGGCGGTTGCCCATGCAGACCCATAAAATGGTCATATCTCATAGCCATTTTCTTCATTTACACATTTGTGCCCCTTAAAAATCCAAAACTTTAGCATTACTGCCCCTCAGCCAGAAATTTATGGACGGAAGTTTCATCACTTTATTATGCACGTACGTTTGGTTCTTTTAGGTCAAGAGGTACGTATAAGGTGGATCAATTTCTTGGCCATAAGCAAGTGCGTGGAGTTCAATCCTACAGATATGCAGAAAATGACCTTAATATCCATAAGGTTGAACCTAAATAAGGCCAAGAGACAACTGCAAATTATAAAATATACTTTCATTCATGTGATGTACAAAACTTTGGTCGCTTCTTACCTTTCGTTTTATTTGATGCCAATATACTTTCAATGTCTATGCGCAGATAAGTTGGAAGATCTTCTAGCAAAGATGCTCCATTGCTCATATAGGAGCCACTCATTTTATGCTCCATTGCTCATACAACAGTAGATGCCTCTCGCCCATTACTCTATTGCTGTGGGAAGGGAAGCACACCCTTTAATTTAAGTGTATTTATCTTGCAGTGGTACAATACTTAATCGGCCCTATCATTAAATAAGCATCTCTAAAAGATCATGCCAAGGGACATGATCTACCTTACGCCATGTTCAAAAGGTACATAAAGTTGATACTTTGGCAATATAATTATACCATTTTATGGTGAGTAGGATATATGTTAGGCCTTGAACAAAAGTATATATGTGAGATAGGGCAAAAAAATGTGACTTTGGGGCAGAAATAACCAAATTGCCTTAGAAAAGAATACTCCACCTATAAGGACACCGTAATACTGATAAGTTGCTCTTTTTTGGAAGACCGAGTGAGCTTATAGGCTAAGATCGTGGAACACAAGGCGTCAAGGCCCCTGCTGGCCACCGAACATGGAACCTGCCATTTATACACAGTAACAGTAACACTGTATTTAAATAATTTTTTCTGCCAATAGGTAAAAAAGTCGACGTTCTTTCATCTTTTGCTTGTCTTTAGGTCAAGGATTGCTTTGAGGCCTGAGTAGATAGAATTCAAATCACTAACTTTGGCAACCGAGTGTTAATGTTGCCAATTGTGACAATATGTTGCCTATGTTTCTTGTTAAGGATCATAATTTTTTCTTTTTCGTGACCAATGAAACTTCCGAGCTCTTCAAAATCTGTGAAGCCAACTGTTGAAAACGCTTGCTTGTTTAGTACACCTAATGGCAAAAACGGTCAGTTGTTTTAGATCTCTCTCTCACTGAAGTGGGTACTATTGTTGTCTGCTGTTATAAGAGTGTCAATCCAAAGTGCTCGGAAAAGGAGGAGATGTTTTTTTAATATCAAATTAAGTTGAATTTAATGGCCTAGAGACAACTGAATATATATATATATATATATATATATATATATATAATAATGCATGTACACGACAGCTCAAAAGTGAGCCCATGAGCCAACTACTAAGTGCTCATTTAGGCTTGGGTTCCTAAATGTCCAGAGTAAATTAAAGTGAACGGAAGATGGAAAGAATGAAAAAATTTACCTTTTAAAACAAGGCGGACTCCATGGAGCATGTCAGGAGCTTATAAGAGTAGTCGACCACTTGGCAGTAGGAGCGGGCATCGAGCGCTGGAGTGGTTTGGTAACTTATTTTTTAATATGTATTAAGTTATATTGAAAATATACTTTTAGTTTAATCAGGCGGGCCTGATGCCAGCACCACTTGCAAGAGCCCGGACATGTACAGTGCTACTTCTTGACAATTGGATTGATCCATCTTGGTGGAAGAGCAAACCTAAAAATATCAAGTCAGATCAGTCCAACGGTCCCCAGTAGAGAAGGCCTAAAAAGAACAAAAAAAAAAAAAAGGCCATATATAATCCTTAACTGGTCATTACAATATGTTACTTTTACTAATGTTAGTGAATATGAATTTTCAGCAACGTCCAAAAGCAGATGTTTGTGAAAAAAGTTGTTGTGACTTGGGGGCCACTCTTGTTAGGGTAGTACCAGCCAGCCTCACATGCTTCAATTACTATATTTGTTTTCTTTCTTATACAGAAATAATGCTTCTGAATTTATATCGTGCTCAACTTTGAAAAGTCAAATAACCTTGGATGCCGATAATATTTCATTTTTTAAAATTTTCCAGTTTTTTTTTTAACCTTTTCTCTTCCAAAAAAGGGAATGAGTTAATGATGTCAAAAATGTATATATGTAGCTTCTTTTGGGGTCAAGGGGTGAGCACTAAGGTGTACTACTTTTTTAGTCCCAAACACATGCACAGAGTTCAATCCAAAACTTATGGAAATGGAGAAACTGGTCTTAATATGAATAAGATTGAACCTAATTAAGGCCTAGAGACAACTTTAAATTATAAGTACCGGTGGAAGTTGTGTTTTAGGATGCATGGTAATGACATCTACGGGAACATGTCAAAGATGAGCCGATGAGCCTGTTTGTGTCAAGGGTTGGCAGCTGCTACCACTGCGCCTTCGTGTGATGAGCAATATTAAGAGTTTGATTGTTTCCTACCATTGATTTTTATATGATGTCAATATACTTTCAATATCTATGTACAGAAAAGCTAGAAGGGCATCCTTCTAGCAAAGATGCTCCATTGCTCATATAGGAGCCACTCATTTTATGAAGCAACGTTATCGGTCCGGCTTATCATACTAGATGGGTCTCGCTCATTATTGTGCTGCGGTGGGAGAGAGAGACACCATTCAAGTTTTTTTGTTTTGTTTGCTGTGTGGGCCTCTGTGAAGGAAGTCTTAGTAAAGAAGAGTTTGACCACTTGGAGTCGGTTTCTTCTTCGTAATTTTTGAAGTCCACCAAGTTACAATAAGATAAAATTCACTGTGGTAATTTTTACTAGTCATTGTTTGAACGTCAAGGTTACTTCTTGCTGAACCCCACAGGCAGCACAACCTGGTGTGACAGAAAATCTTGTTTGGTGTAACTTTTATTCATTGGAGTTGTGGATGTCACAAATTTATGTGCATGATCCAATGGTTGGTTTAGCTTGCCTAAGTCCACCAGCCATTTCCAGTTGGAAATTACATGCAATGGCCTGAATTGACAATAATGTCTAAGGTCATTAATTTTTCATGCATGCATACTGCATACAACGAAGACGAGTTCAGACTCGGAGAGCTTTATCTCTTCTAATGGACTACTTCGTTGATCCTGCCCCTTACGCTTACAATAATGAACATGGTTGGAGTTGTTGCAAATGCCCTTGACAAAAGAGAGAGAGAGAGAGATATCTTATTGTTTCTTATTTTATTTCAAGCTCAACTCCATCTTATTTCCCTTCAACCTTTACATTCCCTGCGTTTTCTTTGTACTTTTCCTTAGTTCAATATCAGCTGTTACCCCAAAGCTCTATTGCTGCATCAATATGGCATGCGAATTTTATCGCTGCGATCAGCTTCATAGTGCACTTTTTAATATTTTAGGTGCATGGGAAGTCGTTGATTTTCAAGATTCAAAAACCTGAATGAACCACACTGATGTATATGTACTGCATCAGGTTAAATATATTTATGCATTTACATGTGGTGATTATGCATACAACAGTCCCTGAAAAAAGAGAGGGACCGTCAGTAGTACTCTTGACAGCAATGGAAGCAGAAGATGAAGAAGGCTTCTGAAATTATTTTCCTTCCATTCACGAAAAGGGGAAAAAAAAAACTTAATCGCCTTATACCAATCACTACTGGCAGAAACCAGCTTATTTGGCTAAGAGACAAAATCCAGACTCATTAAACTTAATTGTTCAACAGTTCTTTTTGCAACCTAACTTTACAGATATGATCTGAAGAGTAATTTGGTGAGAAACATATATTAAATTAATAGTTTTCTTACCTAAACAATGGTTTTTTACTAATAAAAGATAAACTATTCTTACAGCGTCAAAATTTAGATAGTAGAAAGTTTTTTTTTTATAACAAAAGTGTCGTCATTTAAAACATGATTTAGATTCAAATAATACTTATAAACACATTAGAAGGTTCTCATTTTGTTTAAAACTCTTTTTAACATGGATACAATAGAGGTCAAGCTTTTATTCTGTGCCCAAGTTGTCTGGTTTCAACCAAATGTGTGTGTGTCTATATATATATATATATATATATATATATATATATATATATATATATATATATATATATATATATATATATATATATATATATATATATATAGAGAGAGAGAGAGAGAGAGAATTTGGTAAAACTAGATACTTAGGTCATGGACAAAAACCTGACCCTTTGGTTTTAATTTTTAGAAATGTTCTGTTTTTGCAATCTAACTTTATTGATATGATCATAAGAATGGTTTGTTGCCAAACATGTTTTTATAATATGAAAAAAATGAATGACCAGCTTGGCATGATAATAAAAAAAGTTTAACATATTTCGTTAAAACAACTTAAACTAAAGCATTTTTATTTCAAAACAGTCTTTATAAACAGATTAAGATGTTAATATGTTATTTAAAATAGCTTTTTAATAAAAAAAATAGTGTGTCTGCTTTTTACTAATCCGTGCATATATATATATATATATATATATATATATATATATATATATATATATATATATATATATATATATATATATATATATATATATATATATATATATATATATATATAGTGAATGGTAAAAACGAGGCATAAAAACCTCAAAAAATTTCACTAAAACCATTTGAATCATAGCATATTGTATATCTAAATAGTTTTTTAACAAAAAATCAATGGCCTGGACATAACTTGAACTCAGATTTCTTCTTCCTTATTTATAAACATGCGAATGGTTCCTGAAGCTAAAATTTACTGTGGTGATCTTTACTAGACATTGGTAGTCAAAATGCTTCTCCCCAAGAAACACACCTTGGGCGTCACAGACTAAGTATCACGTACGTTATGACTTTTATTCCAAGAGTTGCGTGGTTAACTTTGGGCCACTAAGAACGTCGGCCCCTTTCCCTTTCTCTCTCTACATTATAAAGAGCCTAAGAGGATTGCACATTCCAAATTCCAATCACTGCGTGAGATTCCCCTCTCTTTCTTCCCTTCCCACAACTTTATCCCCGTTTTCCTCTCCATTTCTCTCCCTCTCGCTCCTTTTCCTTTTCGCGAGGCCATTTTTACTGTTTCTCAGTTACTCCCTGACTTCTGTCAAATTCTCTGTGTTCTATATATTTATTAACACCTTCACCACATTTGAAGTGATCACTTCTCGTTTTGGTGGTTCTCTCTCTCTCGTTCTGCAGCCTAAGGGATGGCGCTCAAGCCTTCTTTCTTTTCCATCGTCGGTATACTTGCCTTTTTGTTCTTTTCCCAAGTTTTGGCACGAGAATTAATGGTAAAGGAACAAGGTTAGTGACTCCAATATTTTTTCTGCTCTTTGGCCTAATTATTAAAAGTTTACAATTTTAGGAGTATTTATCAGGAGTTATCTTCATGCTCACCGCTGCAACCTAACTAAGTCCTGCCATTTGGGTGCAAAAATTTCCGGCAACAGCATATTATGTTGGTTGTGAATCTTTTTCAATTAATAAAAAGCAGATTCACATATATATATATATATATATATATATATATATATATATATATATATATATATATATATATATATATATATATATATATATATATATATATATTAGTAGCTGCTATACCTTTATATTCTAGATTTAATGGGAATCGTGTACACAACCAATTATATGAAGACCTACCTGCTTTTTTAAGGGACATTAAAATACCCTTCAAAGGAGTTGGACATAGAGAGAAAGAGAGAGAGAAATGGAATAATTGTATTGGACAAATGTTTGTTGTCATTTTTTTTTTCAGAAAAAAGAATATTACATGTGACACTTTATAAGCTACTTCCATGCATGTCTGAAAAGATTATTAAATTTTAATGTATCTATTACTACATATATGCGTTAAGTTTCATTTTAACTTTTGTGCCAGATGTGAAGGATTTCGCGGACTATCCCCTAATTAACTTCCCAAATCAATACGGACCTCCACCCTACGGCTACAGATATCAACCCTACAACTACGGACCTCCACCCTCCCACTACCCGCCTCCCGCCTACCGATCTCCACCACCTATCTGCTGCGAAGGCGCAGAAAAGAAGGTGGCCAATGCTAATCAGATCCATGGTGAGGGTTATGCCGGACGTGGAGGCGGCAGATCATGATCAGAATTTAAAATGCAGTTACCCAAGATCATCCCACGTGCTTGCAAGTGCAACTTCTTGTGTCTCAATCTGGCCTTTCACATGATCTCCAGAATAAAGATTCATGACTCCATGATTGTAGCAGTGACACATAACTTGTTAGTGTTTGTTGTTCAAAACTTCTTGGAACCTTGGTTTGTAGTTGATGTCTGAGTCTCTGGTGATGTGTACATTTTCTGAAACCGTTGCGTGTTAAAATTGAATAATTAAGATCATTTCTTGGAAAGTGGTGGCTTTGTACTTCCAGTAAATTGAAAGACGTTCTTGTTTCTTAATTAGCGTTACTGCATATTTTCTTTAATTTTTTTGGTATATATGTTTCAAGGCAAAGTTTAGTTATGATCCGAGCTTCCTTTGAGCAGTAGTAAAATCTATTGAGCCTTGGAGTTTGATCGAAGGGGTATATTTTTTCTTCTGATGCCAAAGAAAAAAATTAAAAATAAAAAACACCTTTCCGTGGAGGGCTTCCTCTCTCTACATCCGTCTTCTGCCTCTTCTTTGGTAGATTATCAATTGTCAAGCACCAAAAAAGAAGAAGCGCACACACATGACGTGGTTAGGCTCGCAAGAGTCTATATCCACTGACGGTGACGGTCAATATTTTTTAGGGGTGGGCATCAGGCCGGCCCTGCCCGTGGGGCCTGAAGCCCAAGCCCCGATAATCAAACCCCGATAATATTGTCTGGGCGGGTATTGGGCCTGGCGCCCGATAATATTGTAGGGTGGGTACCGGGCTGGCCACCAAAAATCAGGGCCCGTCTAAGAGGGAGAGGGGGAGGGAGAGGAGGAAGGAGAGCGGAGGAGGAGGGGGGAGAGGGGTGAGGGAGACAGGGGGACAGCCGGACAGGGAGAGGAGGAGGGAGAGCGGACATCTTCTGCAAGTCCCCAAAGTTCTGGGTTTTTTCTGATTTTAGCATCCTGAAGCACCGCGACCATCGCCAATCTCACTGGGCATCCTGAAACCCTCTTGGGTCTTCCGGAAACCCTCCATTAAGAAACGCCTAAAAGTAGGCACACCCTAATTCTTCCACGGAGCAACCAATGCTTGCTAAACTTCCGGCAAGTAAACCATCAGCACAACAACAAGAGAAAACCTCACACTGTAGATCATGAAAAATGTGGCGACAATCAAAAACCTAGTTTCACTTTAAAGAGTCCATAAGAGGCGGACCTGAGAAGGGAGGACATCCCAGGTGGGTCGAGCCCTCTTCCCTTCACGCCTTTCCATCTGCTTCGCCTTGCTCGCCAGCAATTGGATCGTTCCTTTCCCTCCTCTTTGTCCCCGTGTTGTCCTAGCGTTACCTTCTAAGCAGCGCTCCGCCAGAAACACGGAGCCCCAGCGTCTTCTTTCGTCCTGAAACATTTTTTTCCGGCCGGGGAGCGGAGAGGGAGAGGGAGAGGGAGAGGGAGGGGACTGAGGGAGACGGGAAGGGAGAGGGCCGAGGGGGAGCGGACAGGGTCAGAGTGAGAGGAGGAAGGAGAGGGAGAGGGAGAGAACTGAGGGAGACGGGACGGGAAGGGAGAGGGCCGAGGGGGAGCGGACAGGGTCAGAGGGAGAGGAGGAAGGAGAGGGAGAGGAAGAGAACTGAGGGAGACGGGAAGGGAGAGGACCGAGGGGGACGGGAGGAGGAGGGGGAGCGGGAAGGGGAGCCCGAGAGTCGAACCGGACCGGGCCGGGGCCCGGGACCGCTTCCGGGCTGGCCTATTGGGCCCAGGCCCGGCGGCGGCTCGGCCGGACGCCCAAGCTTAATATTTTCCTCTCCCTCTCAACCCTATGATGCATATAGAGGTTCCTTTAAAACAATATAAGGCTGTTGCCCAGCTTTGCAAAACATGTCCGTTACACAAATTTGATCTTCTTGCCTTACATTTGATTTATCACATTTCTCCAAGTTTGCCTTTTATTTTAGCTTCAATCGTAATTTTCATGAAATAGTGTTGTTAGCGTGGACCATAAAATTCATTATAAGCCACAAAATAACTGGGAAGGTGCTTCAAGAACTCGTGGATGTTATGCTTGAGAAAGATGGTAATTGCACCTATAGGAACAGATCAAAGATGAGCCGATGATAGCCTGTTTTTCTCATTGACAAATCATTCGAAAACACCACAACTCGAAGGGACAACTGGTAAAAGATGCATGAAGTTTGGACTAATTATTTCTTTTGTAGTTAAATGCACCTCCTCTATATATTAAGTGGTTAACTGCAAAACGAACTGATTATTCTTGTTCTTCCCTCCAACATTGAAGTTGTTCTCCTTCATGTGGGGCTAAGGGGGCATTTGGCAACTACTAGAATGCTAGCATGTATAGTTCCATATAACTCAAAATATTCCATGAATATGTTTCGTAGTTTTATGGGACAGCGTGTTAATGTTCCATTCACCAAACACCCCCATGAAAATCCTGGTCGTCCCCTCCAATTCTAAAAAAAAGTTGTTGTTTTCTGCCCCAAAAACATTAGCTATTATATTTTCTTATTTTTCTGCAGAAAATCAGAACTGTATGTTGCACATTAGTCTTTGCGTCAGACTGATCTGATGCAAAAGATTATTTCTTTCATAAGTCATGTGAAAAAACTTTCCAATTAATGATGCTGATCAATGCACATGAAAGCCGGTCCCACCCGATCAAATGGATGAGTCTCTCTTCATTGGTTTCACCCCACAGATAAATGTCTTAGAAGAAACGCTTATGGACTAATGGCATGTGTGGCTATTTCTTAACGGTAGAAGGAATATAATTAGGCTAACAGGAAGCAATGATAAACCACGAAGGGAAAACCTCTCTTGTGAGATTGAGGAACGCTGTATCATCAAACGTTGTTCATTTTATTTAATTGACATATATATATGAGATCAAGCATACTATCAACCTCTCTGACTGCAAAATCAAGAGCAATTGGTTTTCTACCTTCTATTAGATCTTTATATTAGATCTTTATGATGAACAAAAAGTAAGATTTTCTCATATATAGCATGCAAAAAACTGCCAAGGATTTACCTTAAAAAATCAATTATATATGCCTTTAAGTATTAAAGGGGAAAAGGGCTCCGGAAGTAAACTCCATAAGTATTTTTGTGTTTGTTGACAACAAATACTGCAGTTGAAAGTCTTCACAAGGAAAGCAGAGCCCGAAAGGTCAACCTAACATCAAACACCAGTTAAATGTGAGCAGGAACAAAGGGGGTTGGGCTAGTAACTGTATGGAGTTAAACTTTTTAGGGAGTAGGAGCTGCAATTCATCCTACCACCCTGCCTAACAAGATGGCACTTCAGTTATGCTTCAATTTGCATATTGGTGCTCCTGCCCCTCCTTCTCTTTTGCAACACAAGGGCCAGTTTCGGATGGAGGAACATCACCCCACACATGATCGATTTGATTGTGCATTTTGCAAGGTACCACATTGAAAATATATTGCTCTCTTTTAAGGCCTGTTCGGATGGAGGAAAAGGTGAACAAAAAGGGTAGCCAATGCTATGTTAAGGTTGATTACTTAAAAAAAAAAAAAAAAAAAAGAAAAAGAAAAAATCATATTTGATTGCAAAATAAAAGAAAAGAAATGAAGAAAAATACTCACCATATATCAAATAACCAGACCAAGCTCAGCCCATCACCGGCTGAGTAGTCATGGGCGACAACATTGGGTTTTTTTCTTTTAACTTTTAAAAATTATTTTAATTAAATGGGCATTTGTATAATTTAACTAAACACATAATTCAACTTTTTCTTTTTCCTTTTTCTTTTTCCTTTTTTTTTTTTAAAGGAGGCGGCTGTTTGAGAATTAACCTATAAACCTTAAGTGCCTGTCTTGTGAAGTTAAAAGTTGGTTTAAGTTTTTAGTGCATACCCTGACGTGCCCCAAGCTAAAAATTAGTTTCACTAGTCTAATAGTATAATAAAATCTCCGCAGGTTCCCCATTTTTTCTTTTTTATTTAATCAAACTTGGTACGTTAGCAGCAGTTCGCTTTACATGTCTTTGATTTCCTTGAGAAAAGTTGAAGTTATGTCATTGAAGACTTGTAGCGTCAATAAGTACGCAGACCACATGTATAAAATTGCTTTGGGCGAGGCTTCTTCAAACAAAGGCCAAGGCGATGGACTAACCTCGGTTTAGATCGAGTCCACCTAGGTGTTGAGTCTAGACCAAGCGCTTAGGGCCTAGGGTGAACTTAGGCAAATTAGTAGACCGTACCAAGGGCCATTTCACGCAGGTAGGGGAGGTCATTTGATTATGCATTTGCTTTTGCGCCATTTGCTTATGCACTTTGACTCATTCTTTGAAACAAATCACTTGTTTTAGATCCGATTTGATCCAAGACTATAAATATTTTGTATTTCTTTGATTTCGTATGGAATTGAAGAATTATTGAGTCATTTGCCGAATTCCTCTCTCTCTCCTCACGGTTCTCTCCTCTCCCCTTGCGCTCCTTCTTCCCCACGGCGCCACTTGTCTTCCTCGTTCCATATTTGGGGAAAACCGGCAGCCATTACCGACTTTCACCAAGCTTCTTCCAAAGCCGAGGGTATCTTTCTCTCTTTGCCTTATTCTTTATTCTCTTCTTCCATCCACTCGCCCAAGGTACGATGGCTTGAAGATCTCCAAGTGCTCCAGCGTGAAGAGTCTCCTTGCCCACGATTTTCCCCACACCAACATACGGCGTGCAACGGTGCAACCTCCGTACCTCCACAACGAAGGTTAGAGGCCAGTCCGCCATTGGGAAGGCTAGGATCATCTTGGCAACAAGCAACTCCTAGCATCGACATTGGATTGAAACAAGAAGGTTAGTGCTTGATTCTCTAGTGGAGAAATTGTGCAAAACGTTGGAGTAGCTTTAGGCTAAGATTCAGCCTTGAGATTAGGTTCTTTCCCTAGGCGAAGTCCCTAGAGTGAGGTCTTTAATCCCACGGTGAAACTTGGTTTAAATCACTTTTTACGAGTCACAAGGGAACAGCGGAGGATTCTTGATCTTCCCTTCGAGTTTGAAGAAAGTTCAACCGGCGAAATCCCTTCAAAAATCCGTGGTTTAAATCTCGGGTTAGGCCTGCTATTCCAGCAGGTTGTCATCAAGAAATGTTATTAAAAGTTAGTGTTTTGGGCGTGAAAAAGTGAGAAAAACAATAAAAGAAGTATCGCCCAAGAGAAAGGAAAAGATCGACCAAGTTTGAAGCAATTCTGGCTTGAAACGGAGAAGATTTAGGCTCGCCAGAATTTTGAAACTCTGGCGACCGCTGCTCTTTTTCTGGCCAACATTTGGGAGTTTCGGCCAGAGGATCAAATCTCCTACAATCATGCAAAGGATCAGCCACATTTGGTGAGGGCGCAATTGGGAATCGTGTGGCAAAAGGGAGGATCTCGGATCTCCTAGGCGCATTCACCTAGCCGCCGGTGCATCTGGGATCATTTGGTTGGCCCTACTTTCGAGGTAAGTGGATTCTCACATTTGGGCCTTTCGCCATCTTAACCCTTCATCCTAACCACGTGGTGGAAATCTAGAGCTCAAGAGAGAGAGCATTTGAGTGAGCTGGCCCCCTTCCTTTCACATTTTTGGTGGGATCACCCCTCCTTTTGGGGATTCATTTGGGATCAAATCTCATTCATTTTTGTAGTGCCCTCCATTTTAAGAATAGCTTGGCCCTTAGCTCGCCACTTGTCCCAAGTCCAAACCCGTTCCCACCTCAATCCATCTCCAAACCCCAAGTGAGAGCACATTTGCACTAGCCTCCACGCACCCTCCACCTCAGCCATCATTTTAGGAGCTCAATCTCTAGCCAAGTCCCCTCCTAAACATTTGCCCAAGTCCCCTCACTCGCCCTTAGCCCGCCAACTCCACTTAGGTCCATTTCCCTCATTCATTTCCATTTCCACTTAGTTAAGACGCACCTAGACCTACCCTTCCTAAAATCTAGGACTTGACTTTTGACCCACTTCCCTACCTCGGTTCGAACTCAAACTCGGACCACTAGTCTTAGTCAACCTAGCCTACATCTGGTCTAAACCTAGCCCCCATCCAAGCTCAGACCTAACCCAGCCCACTTGCACCTAGTCGGCCACAGCCTACCCGAGCCCAAGCGGTCCACTCTTAGGCGGTCACAACCCTAGCACACAAGGCAGCCCGGCGGACCCTACCGCAGCCTTGCTCTCTTTGTGACCGGTGGATTCTGTCAGCCGCCACCTCCGGCCAACTCCGGCCGCAGATGCAACTTTTTCGGTGACCTCTCCGACCAGCAACCTCATCATCCGGCGTGGACTTCCGGCGTTCTTTGGTGACATCCAGTGAAGACTTCCCTTTCATCCGCGGCATCCTAGGAAGGATCTTTTCAACCTGAGCTCATCTCTTCAATCGGTTTCATCTATCTTGTTGCTGCAATACCCAAGGGTTGGTTATCACCTCGTGGTCTTTGGATTTCATTCGCCAAGCTTGCCTTGGCCTACTCTTATTGCACATTGAGGTACCTCGGAGGCTTCAAGCCAAGGACACTACCTCGTGGCAACTAAGCCTTCTATATGTAGGTGTGGTTTGATTCGATTAGGATTTGTTTGATGGTTTGCTTGAGTGAGTTGTGAGAGATTTGAATATTGTATGGCGCGCATCTTATATAAGCCTCACATCTTGTAGTCACTTTAGTAGGATTTACTTTGGGATTGGGATTAGCCTCACTTGTACTCTTTATACTTATTGGGATTTAAGTCGAGGTTTTTGTCTACTGGGTAGTGTCTTTATTTTGAAGTGACTTCATTTTAACATCAAACAGAGAAAAAAGCAAATTTTTAACGAACCAATTGTGCTAAGAATTACCTTGGAGGCTTCGATTGACTCTGCACCTCATGGCTTTTAATGGAGCTGTTACTGTTGATCCGAGTAGATCTGGAGTCAGTAATTAGAAACGAAAAATCGGAGACATTTACTTTTTACTTTCTTAGGGAGGAGGGTGAAAAAAATGAAACTATGCAAAGCCAATGATGTTATGAGCAAATTAATGGCCACTCACCGGAAAATGAGACAGGCTTTTGTGCCAATTCTCGTCCTAGAGTGCTCACCGAATTAGTGCTCACCGAATTGGGTCTTCCTGTTTGTGGTTAATCCAATTAGAGTTGAATCTAAAGCTCACGGGAAAGGAGAAAATGATTTTAATTTCAAATTAGGTTGAATTTTAAATAAGATTTAAATCAGATATACCCTTAGCAGTATCAATCTTTTTTGGATATTCACTTATTCAGATTTGAATACAAACAAAGAAAAATCTTATTTGAATCTCAATCCGATACCTGTTTTCACAATCTGAATTAGATACGTATCTGATGTTTATATTTATAGCTGAATTTGAAACTGATTTTAAACCGAATCTTGCTGATTTTCAAAACCTAAGAGCATTTGGTATAATATATTTATTTAAACTTAAATCTGATCCAAATCCAAATGGAAATTTATACATATCCGAATCGAAATCCGATCGGATGTGAAGAAGTGAAGTTCTTCTAAATTAAAGTTACAGCAATTGGTTTTTCATTGGCGGTGAATAATTTTTCTACAATGGGGACGAGAAGTCCAGGCTTCTTTTCCCTTGCCTTTAAATGCAAGGTTGCTTCAGGTTTTGAATGGAGATGCCTTCAACTTAAGTGTCATACTTGTCTCTATTTACAGCGTAAGAAAGCGGGAATGTAGCAGCGACAATGAAATTCAAATCACAAACTTTAACGATGGAGCATTAATAGTGTTAATTGTGACTGTATGTTGTCTATGTTTAAGGTTAAGGATTTAAATTTTCCACATACCTTATGGCAAAAAAAAGTTTGTTGTTTTAAAACTCTCTCCCTTTATAAATTAGAAACTCTTAAGTCAATTCACGAACTCTACTAGAGTGGCTGCTGAAATGGGTGCTACTGTCTTAAGAGATGGTTAATTACATATGCAATAATGGCATGCACATGACAACTTAAAATGTGTGTGTCTGAGCTTGAGTAGTTCATCCTGCTAGCTGCTCTTAAGCTTGGGTTCCTAAAATATATTAAGGTGAAGAGAGGATGGAAAATGAAAAAAAAAAAAAACCTTCCAAGTAGGGAAAAGGCCGTCTCCATACAGCTTGTGGAAGGCCTGCAAGAGAGCATGGACGACTTGCAACCCTAGGTGGGCATCTACCCAAATACAACTTGGGTCCGGGCCTTAAAATTGAGCACTAGGTTGGCTTCATAACTTATTTTTTTGATATTCTTTTATATATATATATATATATATCATTGTATATATTTTGTTATTATTAATTATATTTATATATTTTACATGTATACTTGCAAGAGTCCACATATATGCAGTACTATTTTCTTACAATTGAATGTGACTAATCCATCTTCCTGGTGTCCGCAAGAAAATGATGGAGTTCTTCACGTGAAGATGCGACCTAAAGATTCTGTTCGGATCCAATCCGATGGTCCCCGATAAAGAGGACAAAAGAACCCCTCTTAAGAGGGGAACAGAAAAACAGCAATAATTGCCATATATATTTATTATCTGAACCATCATTTTCAAGCCATAAAAGCCTTAATTATTATATTTGTCTTTTCCCTAAAAAAGGGCATCTGAATTATATAGCTTTGAAATAAATATATATATATATAAATTGGTGAAAATTAGACTATTTGGGTGAGACAAATCCAGACCCCATAAAATTAATTCTTTTGCAATCAAACCTTATAGTTATGTTTGTAAGAGTGATTTGGTGAGAAATAAATGTTAAGTTAATCATTTTCTTATTTAAACAATATTCTTTTAATAGTAAAAAATGAACTACCGTTGCAGCTTTAAAAGTTCGATAGTAGAAATATCAATTTTTTTTAAATAACTTAATTTGGTTTAAAACACTTTTTAACACAAATTCAAAGGTCAGACCTCTGAAAATTAATTGTTATAATATTTTTTTTGCAATCAAACCTTATAGATATGATTATTAGAGTGATTTGGTGACAGAAATATTTTAAGTTAATCATTTTCTTACTTAAACAATATTCTTTTAATAGTAAAAAATAAACTACCCTTATAGCCTCAAAAGCTTGATAGTAGAAATATCAATTTTTTTAAAATGACTTAATTTGGTCTAAAACACTTTTATACACGAATTCAAAAGGTTTGGTTTTTACTCTTTACCTAAGTGGTCTGGTATCCGTCGACCTATATATATATATATATATATATATATATATATATATATATATATATATATATACACACACATTCATTGATCAAAATCATTTGAGTAAACGTGGTTTCAGACAATAAGTTTCTGAAGGAAAAATCTGGTTTTCGGGCATATATCTGTATACAATCCACTTTTTAATTTACAGAAACAAAATCAACTTTTAACCTTCTTAAAAAAATTGAAAATCATTCGATTATATGCTAGACTTTGTTGAAAATCATTTTATTATACCTGATTTTGGACAATTAAGTTTTTAAAGGAAAACCTGGTTTTTGTTGTGATATGGTCATTTCTAGACGGGTGGTAGATTGTGTCGCTCGGTATTGGCACTGAGACCATTTTCTGGTCAGCTTTGTTTGGAAAAGAATTTAGGTCTTCAGGTTACTTATTTTTCCTTTCATGTTATTTTCCTCAATTTCTCTTCTTTCTAATTAGCCAACTAAACAAAAGAGGGATGACTCAATCCCTCCATTTCCTTCTCTTTTCCTCCTACCAAACAGGCGCTAAGAGCACCGAGAGTTCGGTACAAGCCAAGGGGTAAAGTTCTTGGCGGCAACCTCGCAAGAGCATTTTCATTTGGTTGATTTACTTTTACAGAACACATACTTTTTATCTTTCTCGGTTAGGGGTATTCGGATATATTATCTGATTTACCAAACCAAATGACGTATTGGCATGACGAGATATATACATTTTTTATCACGAGAGCTGCCAGGCATGGTAAATTTGGCCATCTAAAAGTCCAGCTGCCCCTATCTCTTTCCATTTCTAGATCTACATTATAAATAGTGCAAGAGGTTTGCAAGTCTCCTACCACTGAAAGCTGCCTCCCTCTCTTTCCCTTTCGCTGTTGTCCTAGAGATATGGCGCTGAAACTTCCATCCTTTGCCATCCTTTTTGTGCTTATCCTGCTGGTCATTCCCCAAGTTTTGGGATTCCAGTATTTCTGTTCTTCGCTCCAATTAGCAGATATTTACTACTTTATGGGTAATGAACCTGAAATGATGGTCAGATCCTCTTCAGATATTTCATTTCTGTTATTCTATGGGTAAATTTCATGTGTTTATTTTTTTTATCTCTCTCTCTCCTCCTTTGAAGGCCGTATTTCAAAGGAGAAAATCAGGAGAAAGTAAATTAATACGGGACAGTTAGCGTTACTATGCTGACCCTAATTTGCGATAAATGAAGAAACTATCCTCAATAGCTAACAGGAGATAGATTACAGGACAGTACCCCGTTGAACCCATACCACAATTACCACCCCCTGGCTGCCGCATGTGTGGCTACTACTGTTGCCCAGCTGATGCAGAATACAGCGAATCTGGAAAGAAGGTAGGGGTGGCAAAAGATGATGAGCAAGAAGGGCAGGTGGTTGGTGGCGGCCATGGAGGCGGCAGATCATGATGATATAAGCATCCTTCCGCCGTATATGCATTCTGGATGATCAGCAAGAAGCTGGGAGTGCTACTACAACTCATTTGCTTTGGGTTGAAAGGTGGTGTCTATGAGTTGTCTCCATGAGTCTAGGGAAGTGTGCGTTTTCTCAAATTGTTCATGTAATAAGTTACTGCTTGGAGAATGTGGTGGCTTTCTATTTCCAATAAAGAAGTCCGTGTTCCTTAATTTGTATGCACTGCAGCATATATATATTTGCTTCTTTGCTATATATATATATATATATATATATATATATATATATATATATCAGAGGGAATTATCATTCACTCGGATTTCGGTGGCATAACAAAAGCAAGATCAACTTGTGTCTGAGTGGATATACGGTATACCCTACGATTCAAGTGTCAAGCTTGTCACTTTGCCTCCTTGAGAAGTAACATGCTGGAAGTAAAATCACGAACTTTGGCAAGCGAATGTTAATGTTGCCTATGTTTCTTGTTAAGGATCATAAATTTTCCTTTTCTGTGAGGAATAAAACTACCGAGCTGTTTGAAATCTGTGAAGCCAACTGTTGAAAAGGCTTGCTTGTTTACCACACCTAATGGCAAAAAAGGCCAGTTGTTTTAGATCTCTCTCACTGAAGTAGGTGCTATTGTTGTGAGCTGTTATAAGAGTGTCAATCCAAAGTTATGGGAAAAGGAGGAGATGTTCTTAACATCAAATCAGGTTGAATATAATGGCCTAGAGACAACATGTAGATATATATATATATATAATGGCATGTAGAGGACAGCATAAAAATGAGCCCGTAAGCCTGCCTGCACGATTAATGTCGAAGGGGACAATTGGGGTTCCTAAATGTCATTAAAGTGACGGAAGATGGGAAGAATGAAAAAATTAACCTTTTAAGACAAGGCGGATTCCATGGAGGGTGTCAGGAACTTATAAGAGTAGTCGACCACTTGCAAGTAGGAGTGGGCACTGGGCAGACTCGGGCCCAAAAACCCTTAATATTGAGCGCTGGAGTGGTTTGGTAACTTATTTTTTAATATTGGCATATATATATTATAATTAATTATATTTATGTATTAAATTATATAAAAAATATACTTTTAATTTTAATTGGGAGGGCATGCTGCCAGCACCAATTGCAAGAGCCCAAACATGTACAGTGCTGTTTCTTTACAATTGGATTGATCCATCTTGGTGGAAGAGCGAACCTAAAACTGTCAAGTCAAGTCAGATTCAATCCAACGGTGTCAAGTCAAGTCAGATTCAATCCAACGGTCTCCAGTAAAGAAGGCCTAAACAAAAAAATGCCATAAAATCTCACGTCAGTGAATGTTAACTTTTACCAATGTCCGGGGACGAACGTTTGGTGAATAGCTGCTGCGAGTTAGGGGCCACTCTTGTCAGGGGTACCACCCCTCGGTTTTCCCGCCTCACATGCTTCAATTATTAGATCTGCTTTCTTTCGTCTACAAAAATCTTGCTTCTGAATTTATATCGTGCTCGACTTTGAAAAGTCAAATAACCTATAATATTTCATTTTTTTTCATTTTGCCTTCACTTTAAGCTTTTTTGGGAACTTTCTTTTTCCAAAAAAGGGGATGAGATATTGATGTCAAAAATGTGTATATCTAGATGGATGCAAACTATTTTTGCCATAATGTTCTTTAAGTGGGGGTGAACCTAACTAAAATCAGATCACTTTATTATGCACGTACACACCGCTTCTTTTGGGGTCCAGAGGTGGGTACTAAGGTGTATAACTTTTTTTAGTTCAATCCAAAACTTGTGGAAATGGAGAAAATGGTCTTAATATGAATAAGGTTGAACCTAATTATGGCCTAGAGGCAACTTTAAATTCTAAGTAGTGGTGGATGTTGTGTTTTAGGACACATGGTGATGGCATGTATTGCAACATCTCAAAGATGAGCCTGTTTGTGTCAAGGGGAGGCAGCTGCTACCGCTGCTCCTTCGTGTTGTGAGCAATATTTAGAGGTTGATTGCTTCCTACATTTCATTTTATATGATGTCCATATACTTTCAATATCTATGTACAGATAAGCTAGAAGGAAATCCTTCTAGCGAAGATGCTTCGTGTAGATGGGTCTCGCTCATTACAGTGCTGCGGTGGGAGAGAGAGACACCATTTAAGTTTATTTATTTTGTTTGGTGTGTGGTCCTCTGTGGAAGAAAAGTCCTAATACAAAAAAGTTTGACCACTTGGAGTCGGTTACTTCTTCGTAATTTTCGACGTCCACCAAGTTACAATAAGATAAAATAATTCACTGTGGTAATTTTT